>PVKA01033596.1:0-24237 GCA_004027165.1 Ctenomys sociabilis
GTGGTGGCGCAGGCCTATAATCCCAGCACTCGGGAGGCTGAGGCAGGAGGATTGTTGTGAGTTCGAGACCAGCCTGAGCTACAAAGTGAGCTTAAAGCCAGCCTGAACTGCATAGTGAGACCCTGTCTCAAAAAAAGACAAAAAAAAAAAAAAAATTGTACAAGTTAATAAGATTCACTGTGCTCTGTCCATAGATGCATATAGCACACCTTGATCACATCTATCCACCCTATTTCTAAACCCCCTACATAGACACTTCTGACCCCTTTCACAGTCCCTAATAATCTTTTTTTTTTTTTTTTTTTTTTTTGTATTTTAGCGAAGAGTCTACAGGGTGTTCAGGGTCTCCCTACTAGATCGAACTTACAGTGATCTGCCTGTTTACAGTCTCCCAAGAGCTGGGATTACAGGTGCATGCCACCCTAAGGGCAAGGCCAACATGGCAAACCCTGGGATCAAATCCCCAGCTCCTGAGCCTGGTTGCAGGTGCTTTAATCCACTGAGCTATTTGGCTAGCCCTCCTAGTAATAGTCTATATTTAACCTTTAGAGTGACTTTTAAAAAGTTTCCACATATGACAGAGAACATATATTTGCTTTTCTGTGTCTGGTGATTCTGTCCGTTTTTCTGCAAAACATAAAACTTCCTTCTTTAGAATTGAGCTATACTCCATCATATCTGTATATATTATATTATATATAGTACATGTACATCATATTTTATTTGTCCATGCATATGTTGACATCCATTGCTTTTAGGCTATGTTAGCTATTGTGAATAGTGTCACACTATGTGTATGGATATGCCGGTGTCACTGTTCTGTGCTGACTTCATTTTCTTTGAAGGTCTATTTATATTTATCTATCTCCCAGGTCATAGGACATTGTCTTCTTAAATTCAGTGTTTTTCCTTAGAACAAAAACAGCAACATTGTTATAAGATTAAAATAAAAGTACAAGGGCCAACCAAATAGCTCAGTGGACTAAAGCACCTTCTGAGGCAGAGCGCAGTGGCCAGGGTTCAATCCCTGGTGTGCTTTGCTAGCCCCCCCACACACAGTGTGCTGAGCCATTGATTAAGACTAGGTGTGCTAGAATGTACCTATAATCCCAGCTCTTAGGAGGCTAAACACAGGCTGAATACCACGAGTCCTAACTATGTAGTGAGGCCATGTAGACCCCGTAAGCCCTGTCCTAAATACAAAAAGGAAAAATAAATTTGAAGAAAGGTCCTTGAACTTTGTTCATGGTTAGCCTTGGTTTTAATTTAATGTAGTATGTAACCTAAATTGATACGGTTTTGTAACTTGTACTTTAAGCTTTAGGAGAAGGACTAGGTTTTAACATGTATTTAACAGCTTACACTGCATTTTCAATACTTGCAAAATGATAATTAATGGCTAGGTATTGGGTGTTTGGCACAAACCCCTGAACCTAAGTATAATTAACTTTAAAAGCTATTTTGGAATCTGATGAAAGTAAGAGGCAAAAGCTTTTCAAGGAGTCAGGAATGGCTTGTAGGACTGTGATAATTCTGAGTAAAAGTAATGATCTCAGTTTGTTCATCAGCCTTGTGTTTCATGTGAGTAATGATCTCAGGTAGACTGAAAAATGGGGTTTTGGAGCCATGAACCAAGGAACATGGCCTTCAGTCTGTTGGAAAGCAGATAGTGTGACCAATTCAGCTCTATCTCATTTGCAGGACCCTAGCAGAAGTTCATTTATCTGTCATAGATAAACATTGTTAATGTTATAGCACATTATATGAATTGCAATCTCATTTTATAAATACATAATCAAAAGTGTATGATTACCATACAGTAACACCTTAGGTCACAAACAATTCAGTTTGTGAATAGGAATGTTTGGAAAAACCTTACTTACATCCATGAACTCGAAGTTTGCTTCCATCCATGAACCCTGCACCAGGTGACAAACATGATCTCAGCCATTTTTGCCACACAAATATGAATGCAACCATTTTCCCTGCTCTGACATGTGATCACAGCTTCCTCGCATCAAGATTGTGGTTGCAGACAGATCTGCACACACTTGCTGTGAAGCTTTTTCGTGTGGTTTTTAGCAATTCAGTACTTTACAGTATTGTTCAATCCAGCATGGCTCCAAAGAAAGCATGGTAGTAAAAAAAAAAGTGCAGATGGTGATGAAGGTGGTAAGAATGTGCAGAGCAATAATGCCCATAACAAGAACATGTACAGCAATAGTGGTAAGAAGATTGTGAAGAAAACAACCATTGAGCTGAAGGAAGAAATTGTAGAAAAACATGGCATGATATGACCTGGTCTCAGAGAACAAGGTGGTGAACTTAACAACCTATTTTGAAGACTATAGTTGTCATGATAAGAGCTGATGTGGTAAAAAGAGTAACAGTAACCCAGGCAGAGGACACAAGTGGTGGAAGAGGGAAAAAACTATTGTTAGTGTGGGTGAATGAAAAACAGCTGCTAGGTGACAGTGCTAGTGACGCTGTGATCTGTGCAAAAGCCAGGCAACTGTACGATGATTTACTGCAAGAAGACCCCTCGACAAGTGGAACAAGCGATGCACATAGAGCCAGTAGAGGGCAGTTTGATAAATTCCACAAGAAAGTGGCATCTACAGTGTGGTAAGATATGGTGAGGCTTCTGGTTCTAACAAGGCCACATTGGTAAAGCCTATAAGAAAGAACTCACAAATTCGTGAAGGCAGAAGGATCCATCACACAACAAGTGTTCACCTGCGATGAAACAAAACTCTGGAAGCTCATCTGGAAGAAGATGCACACAGTAGCTATATCACATGGGAAGAAAAGGCACTGCAGGGGCACTAGACCATGAAGGACAGATCAGCCCTTTTTTGTGTGAACACAAGTGCCATTACTGGTGTGCCATTCCAAGATCCCTCCAGCTCTCAAGGAACAGAACGCAAGCAAGGCCAGGCTGCCTGAAATGTGGAGGACCAATGTGAAAACATGGGTCACAAGGCAGTTGTTCTTGACTGGCTGCACAGGGTGTTTGCACTGCATACCTGCAAGGTGCCTTCTTTTGATGGACAGTGCCCTGGCACAGCCTTCAGCCTTGGAGGGTGATAAGGACAGTGAGTGTGACTTTGAAAAGGTCAAGTTCCTCCCCTGTAGCATATTAGTTCTTCTCCAGTCCACCGACTAGCAAGTGATGAGCAAGGCTCTTCTGGAAGAGTTTTCAACAAGCTGTACACAAAGGTCCTCTTCACCAACTTGATGTGTCTGGTGAGGGTAGATTTTATTTATCCAGGATTCGTAAACTTGGTAACAATAAAAATTTAGAGATATAAATTTAAAAGGAGACCCAAATCACTTTATTGGAAAGAGGAGAGAAATGAGATCACTGCCTTGCTGGATTAAGGTAGGGTACTTGAGCCAGTACTCAAGGGTCTCCGTTCTCAGCCTCTTTTATTATATGGTGAGAAGGGACTGTCTGTTTTGAGAGCTGTTGTAATTTGATTGGTTATTTTAGGCACTGAGATTCCTTTGTTGGCCACTGACCCTCTCCACTGCCCATGTGCAAATTTTTTGGTAAGCTCATTTATCTCACCAAGGTGTTATCTCTAAAATTTACAAAACTGAGTTAGCAATTAAAGGAAGGGATATATGTACATTTTAGTGGAGTAACAGGGTCAGAGAATCATTGTGTATGTGTGTGTCTGTCTGTCTGCTTGCCTACCTGTGTGTGAATATATACATACATACATACATACATACATGCATACATATATATAAATATATAAATATATATATGTATATTTTTTTACTAAATGAGTTTTCTGTAATAGTCTTCTTCCCATTTTGTTTCCTTTGTACTTAAGTAGAGGTAGAGAAGAGTGTATTGGGGCCTTGGTGACAAGTCTATCACTTCTCTCTGCTTCTCTTAATTGTTCTTTCTAGCAGGGAGAGCAATTTCCATAATTTTCTTCTTTCCAGTCAAGATTTGCCAGAAACCTCATTAAGGCCTTTATCTTTCCCCACCTGTTCCCCAAATTTCCCTACAAGGAACTCCCTAAAGAGTTCTCAATGTCTTCCACTGTGTCAATCTCATTGAAGCCTTGGAAGATGTTGCACACTGAACCTTAAACTCAGCCTAAAGGAAACTGTGGCCAGAGTGTCACTGAATGTGACTTTGAAGGGTCTGCTGCACAGATGGTGAAAGCGATTGTGCCCACAGGTGTTGGAGGGCAGATAATGAGAACTGAGGCCTAATAGGCCTTCTTTGTGAGCATAAAGGAGAAAGACTGCAAGTTATGCTGCTTTGGCAGTGTATCTGCGGGAGGACACATTGTGGGTTCTAGGGAGAAGTCAACACAGCAGAGAATTAGTTGTTTACCTGGGCATGTCCTTCAGAGAGCAGGAGGTAGAGGAATCCTCTGCTCCTCTAATTGCTTTTTCCCATGTCTGAGTGAATGAAGGCAAGGTGAGCCAGATTCTCAGGGCTATCTACTAGAGGCAAAAAGCCCCCCAGTTCCTATAGTCTAAACTATGTGCCTTTTTGTCTTTCATCCTTGTTTGCCCCCCTGTTTGGGGGACAATCTCATAGTTTCCTTCACATGCGCAAGAGTATGGATCTGGCTGAGGATGGCGTAGACATAGAGGAGATTGTTAAGGATAAGGATGAGCTAATTATGGAAGAATTTGCTGGACCCCAGAGAGAGCAGAAGAAGGTACCTATTGAGGAGCATCCACTGAGGAAGAGGAAGATGGGGAGGAGGTCAGCAGCGATGTAGTGAAATCCATTATGGAAAAACAGAACAACTGCCAGGAGTTCTTTGAGAAGCACATTCCAACACATCTGTAATGAGTGGAGTGTTGAATCTGAGGAACAATAATGCAGTCTCAATTTCGGAGGGCTATGCAGCGCAGGAAAAATTAAGTGACATTAGACAGATTTTTCATCAAAATTGGCTCTGCAGCCAGGAGACAAAGAAAAGAGGAGACCCCTGACATTGGTCTTCCCATTGTCTCCAAGGAGGGGGGCTCTTCCTCCAAACAACAACCTCCTCCCCACTCACCCTGTCCTCCATGCCAGAAGTCACCTCAAGGAAATTAGTGTTCTCTCTCTTCATACTATACTGTTTCAGGGCAGGGGAGATGGCTCAGTGTAATAAGTGCTTTCCTGGCAAGGGCAAGAGCATGAGTTCAATCCCTAGTCTGCCAAAAATAAAAGAGTTACTAACCCAACCCCCAACAGGAAGAGACCCTGTCCCATATTCATGCCTTCTTGCTGTATGACTCCATTTGGTACTGGACTATACAGTTTCATATTTTGTTAAGAATAAATATGACTCAGAACAGATAAACCTTCTTTACATTAAACATTTTAGGAAAAATTTTATTTGGTTTATGATTATATGTTTTTAATTTTGAAAACTTTAACCAGGTAATATATATGGTTTAAAAAAACTGTGAGACATATATATGGAAAAATTAACTATCCATATTTTGATTTATTAAAGAAAATCTTTAACATTTTAATTTACACCCTTTCAGACACATTATATACATGCATATACATATATATTTTCATATAAAATGGTCTAACAAAAATGCAATTTACCATAACTGTCTTATAGCTTGCCTTTTTAAAACTTAACATACATGGTAAAAGTCTAGGTCAATATAAATAATGTGAGGGAAGACTATGGTATGCTTCAATATTGCTATACCATGATTGAAACATTTTCCTATTGTTGATGATTAGGAATATCCATTTTGCTATTATAAACACACTAAAGAACATATTTAAGTGTAATATGATGGTGTGTTATGGTTTGGAGTTTTTACAAGGGGAACAATATAATACAGGACACATTTTATAGTATTAGTTTATAAGGAATCACCAAAGAATCATACACAGCAAGTACAGGAAATCTATCCACACACTAAATTAAAGAATCCAGCTGAGGGCCTGGATCCTACTTAATGCATCTTTACTGGGAAGGCCCAAAGGCCAGTGGTGGAAGCTAGAAAATCTACACCAGTGGGATAAAGGATCTATGCTAGCAGGCTGAGGGATCTGAACTGGAGCCAGGAAGTAATGCTCAAAGTAAGCACCAGAGCACCCCCCAAAATACCACAGCCATCCTTAGCAACAGTGAGGTCCTGAGCTCCTCCAGCAATGAGCTGAGTTCCCATCAGGAAAGCCAATGTGACAAGCTTCTCTGTGAGGCTGAGAAACTTCCCCTCTGGAGCCAGGAAGCAATGCTCAATATGAGTACTCGAGTTCCTCTGAAGTTCTTCAGGAAAGCCAGCATGTCAAGGTCTTCCAGCAGAACAGCCCAAGAGAACTAGTACCTCCCAACAACTTCTCCAAACAGCATCCCTAACAGAACTTCGACAGCTTCTCCTGTTCTGCTTTTTAGGCTGCTGGCAACAATCCTCAGGTGGACCTCCTGTGTTCAGCACTAGATTAGTTTAATTTAGCTGGGTGTAATAAGTTGATCACCAGTTACAAATTCACTACATGGTGCATGCCTGTCTTCTAGCACTCTGAGAAGCTAAGGCAGGAGGATCACAAGTTTGGACCTCACCCTGGGCAACTCAGACACTGTCTCAAAATACAAGATAAGGGGCTGGGGACATGACTCAGTAGAATAAGCGCTTTCCTGGCAAGCCCAAGGGCCTGAGTTCAATACCCGGTTCCACCAAAAAAAAAAAAAAAAAGTAATTCATAGTGTTGTTCAAAATACAAGATTAGGGCCAGCAGTATAGCTCAGTGGACTAAGCACTTGCTTAGGTAAACGCAGGGGCCAGGGTTGGATCCCTGGTTCTGCATGCCGCACCGGCCCTGCCTTCGGGTGCGCTGAGCTGGTGATGGAGTTCAGACGTGGTGGCATGCACCTGCAATCCCAGCACTAGAGAGGCAGAAATCAGGAGGATCACTATGAGTGTGGGCTGCATAGTGAGACCCTGCATAAATAAATAAATACATACATATATAAATACATAAATGAATGAATGAATGAATGAATACAAGATAAAAGACTGTGTATGGTGGCACACACCTATAATCCCTGCACTTGGAAGGCTGAAAACTGGAGAATCACTATAAGTGTGATCTGTGTAGTGAAATCCTGTAGACCCTGTACTAAATACATTTTTTAAAAAATTACAAAATAAAAAGGAACTGGAGAGTAAGCTCAGTGGAAAGGACCAGAATTCAGTTCCCAATACCACAAAAAAATTTTTTTTTGGCAGGACCAGGGATTGAACTCAGGCCCTTGAGCTTGCCAGGGAAGTGCTTATACAAAAAAAAAAAAAAAAAAAAAAAAAAAAATTAGAATAAAATTTAGATGAGATATTGTAACATCAAAGTATGTGTATGTTTGGAAACTTCTGATACACAGCTAAGTTATCCTCTTATGAAAACTGCATTAGTTGACCTGCCCACTAGCAGGATTTGAGAGGACCCATTTTCCTTCTAGCCTTTCTGCATCTGAATTACACCTACAACTCTGGAGTTTCGGGCCATCACAAACCCCTGAATAAATCCCCAGTAACTATGGATCACTACTTTTGCAGTCATCTCAATGTCTTCTGCAGTCCCAGCCCTCCCCTCCCACCCAAGCACAGCATCCCATCGCTCCTTCCTTTCTTGTCCTTTTCTCCTTCTCTGGTCACTGGTCCTCTCTTTCTTCCTCGCCTCCCTCATCCTTTCCCAGTCTTGCTATTCCTTCATGAAAACTTTGGATGGAGACTAGAATAAGTTTGATGGGGAAAATACCAGATACCCATTTAAGTTGAAATTTTAGATAAGTAAAAATTCCCTGGGGCAACAGCATAAATAGGATATTGCATAAGGCAGTGATATCTATTTGTTTGTTGGCTGTTTTCTGAAGAACAAAGGATCAAACCCAGAGCCTTGGGGGCTGGGGAGATGGCTCAGTGGAATAAGCACTTTCCTGGCAAGCATAAGGGTCTGAGTTCAATCCCCGTTTTCACCAAAAAAACAAAACAAAAACAACAACCCAGAGCCTCATGCTCAGTCAGCAACACTTTAGTACTGAGCTACATCCTCGCTCAAAATATGTTTTTTAATTTTTCCTTTTTAAAAAAATTAATTTTATTGAGAAAGAAAAAGCAATGAGACAGTTTCAAAACAGGTCAGTAGGACAGTTACAATAATTAATACATTGCATATTGTGTTTGTAGTAGTTATTCATGGTACAAGCTGCAAACATGATAAATAATTTTATAGTAAAATTTTTATCTAAAATTATTTCTTGTTTATGTGAACTTATTTCTTATGTGAAATTCCAATTTAGGTGTTCTGTTACTCTTATTTGCTAAATTTAGTATCTATTTAGATATATATACAGCATCTGACAAAAAAAATGGGTATACATTTCAAGAGTTTGCCATACTAACCAATCTGTGGCCACCACTTTGAACATTTCCTGTAATTATGGAGGCCAAAGGCAACTTGGATTAGTTTCATGATATCTCAATACATTTAGTAAAAGGCGAAAGATTTATACGATCTGAAGAGAAACCAGAGTATCTCTCAATACATTTAGTATTAAAATATTTTTACAAGTTTTTATTTTCCTGACCTATACATTATTTGGCAGTCGAGAGAGAGAGAGAGAGACAGACAGACAGACAGACAGACAGACAGAGAACTAGGGATTGAATTCAAGGCCTTTGTACTGAGTTACATTCTCAATCCTTCATATTTTTTTTATTTTGAGACAGAACCTCACTAAATCACTAAAATGCCCAGGCTGGGCTTAAACTTTTGATTCTTTTGCCTTAGCCTCTCAGAGTGCTGACTCTACAGGTATGTGCCACCCCACCTGGCAGAGCTGCATTTAGACACATACTTTCTAAATCAGAATATGTGCATTTACTATATACTCACAGTCCTCAGATTACGATGATTTGATTTATGATTTTTCTACTCTCCATTGGTGTGAAAGCCAAACACAGAAGAAACTGTACTTCCAGTTTTGAAGTTTGATCTTTTCTCAGGCTAGGGATATGCAGTGTGATACTTCCTAGCAATGTTGCTGGAGGAAGGGTGCCACAGCACCGAGCCAGCCATGAGATCTGGGCAAACAACTCCAGCTCTGCAGTGTGCTACATGCTATGAGCAATGATGTTCAGAAGGTGAAGCACATTAATGCATTTTGATTTACGATTTTTTTCAAACTCTGATAAGTTTACTTTTATCTCAGTTACTTTTCATTTGTTGCTGGGACAAAATACTCAACACTCACATTTAAGGAAGGAAGGGTTGAGTCAGCTCACAGTTTGTGGAGGTTTCAGTCTATACTCAGCTGGCTCCCAGGGAGAGTGACACGTAGCAGAGAACAGCAGTTCATGACAGCAGAAAACAGCGAAGAGCAAAGGTGAAGGGCAGCAGCTGGGGCTGCTAGCCACCCTCTCTCCTCTCCTTACATTATAAGCAAGCTGCCCTGGGGCTGGGAGTGTAGAACTCACACAATGTCCATGCCCTCCTCTTGTACAGCCAAGGATGTTCATAAACTAAGAATCCTGGCTCTCTGCTAAGTCACTTAATGAAACTTCTAAATTTCTCATGTTGACACAATGCATCAACCAGTACAACTGGGACAGCCCTATTGTAAATTCAGAAACAGCAAGGTGTGTCTTGTGTGTGAAAGAGATTTTTGAGCCCCAACTGGTTATCCTGTCCTAACCTTGTACTGACTATTGACCTAGCTGAATTTCTGTGCTGCCTTAATCTTGAAGTTTGAGGAGAGGCTGCCCATAGGTCCCTAATCAAGTGGGCCGGTGACACTGGTTAGAAGATCTAAGACAGCTTCCAGAGTGGCAGCCAGACAAACTACCTAAGCTGTCATTCTGTCTGCATGCTGAAGGACCCATCCCCAGCACCATGAGAACTGACCATCGCTGTGCATAGGACTTGGAAAGAATTATAAGGAACAAAAAGTGGTACTGCCATATTTCTGGAAACTTGCCACCTGTTTCCAGAAAAGAAATGAATGTTCTTCCCCTTATCAACTATCCTTTCCCTTCATTTCTTTTACCCTGTACCTATAACTTCTGGATCTTCGATGAGTGGAGGTTAACTTGGGAGTTTTCTCTGTCACTTTTATTTATTTATTTATTTATTTTTACTTCGTATAATTTATTATTCTTTTAACAAATTCTTTAGTAATTAAATAGTACATTAAGGCCATAAATCATCTCATCCCTCAGGACTATTATTCAATTATTTAGAAAATTGTTTTTTGTTGTATCGAATAAGACTGACGCTAAAACTAATTTTTTCCTTCTATTATGTTTTAAATTTTTTATTGGGACAGAATTTGGGGATTAGATTTGGATAGGGCTCAATGTATTTACATTTTATCAAACATATTCTTGAAGAAAACGCTGATAGCATATAATTTTACAGCACACACATCCCCATTATTTAAACTGACAAGTAAAAATAAAATGAACTAGAGTTTTAACATACCGCAATGACCAGCAAGTTGCAAATATAATGTACTAAACAAAATATTTAACTGTCCTCTTATCAAATGCTAAAAAGCATATTCAGTCTTCACTGTCTGAGCAAATCAGTTTTAGTTTCTTCATGGTCCTCCTCCTGTCTTTTAACATAACACTTGTTTGGTTGTTGAATTTATAACGTAACAGGATTTTAGTCCAATTTCCTTCTCCGCATTTCCTCACACCAGATTTCAAGTTCTTTTCTTCCCAAAGCCATGGCTGTTTTTTCCTAACTCCCTGTTTTTCATGACTTACTGGTTGATTTGCTGAAACTGGTCTATTAGTATCTCTTCTGTTTTCCTTTCTTCTACTTTGAAGGATCTCTTTAAGATCTTGCTGCCTGCTTCTTTGTTCCAACTTGGATAAGAAGATATTCTTGTGAGACCTTTTTCCTTGAATCAAAGTAGCTTCAGTTTCTGTTCCATCATCACCATTAGGTTTATCTTGAGAAGTTATTACTTTTGCTTTCTCACTTTCTACTACTTTTACTGCTTCATTAGAAAAGCTGATGATTTTTCACTTAGCACACAATTCACGTAACATTTAACTTTCTCCATCATGAGATTGTAGCTAAACATATGACAATATGGGTCACCAAATATTCTTTCAAAAACTTCTTCTGCTTCCTTAAAACTGCCATGTTCCATACAAACAGCTATAGCCTGAATTTTAATTAAATTCTGTATTTCTTCATGAAGTTTGTCATGTTGCTTTTCTACTGAAGTCCAAATCATGAGGGCTGATTCCAAGGGTGTAATTCGCTCATCACTTTCAAACTGTGCATCAAGAGATTTTCCTGCTGTGATTCTTGTCAAAAACTGGCATATGTAAACAGTTCTCAACTGATCAGATGTAAGACTAGAGAGTCCATGAATAATAGCTTCCCAATGGCCACTTCCTCCTTCCCCATCTCTGTCACTTTTATCTTTGGCTAATAATAATCATCCTTCACTGTTTTATATTGATGGTCAGTCCTATTACTGACTGAGAACTAAAAAGGGCCCTGTTTGGGAAAAACTGTTAACAGATCCCCAGCTATTTTGACAGCCACCTAAGTAAACACCCTACCACATCTCTGAGGAAAAATGTATGTGTTTTAATTTGATAACTCAGGAGAATTTGTATGTAACATGAAATAGTCAAAATATGTGTAAAAAAAAAGCATAAACGTGTTTTATTATGGACAGTAGGACAATGAGAGCATCACTCATTCTTTGGGTACCAGATGTGTGCCTGACAACCAAAACTTCATGGTCACAAAACAGACTCTCACCTGGACACCAGGTGTTATTCAACTGTTGGTAAATTCTTTTTACTGAGATAGGGAAATGAAACTCCCAGCCTGAAAGCTACCTGGAATGAGTTCATGTTCTCTAAAACCAAAGAATGAATTTTAGGAACAAACGGAGGTTAATGGGGGGAAAGAAAGCTTCTGTCTAAGAGAGGGACAGAAGAGGGACCCAAGTGGTTTGCCATTTCCAGGGATTTTTGTAGAGCAAAAACATGCAGTGAGGTGAGTCTAAGGTGGAAAATGTAGGAACTCGTTTAGGTGGGCATTATGTGCGACAAAACTATGGTCAATCAATAAGGTTGCAAGCACCATCGCTCAAATAAAATGGATTAAATCCAGTACCAAAGGGGGAAGCAAGTCATGTAGCAGAAAGACTCAAATATAGAACAGGAGTTTATCTGGTAGGTAGCTGGTAGTGGTTGGATTAGTGACTCTTTCTGGCTTCCTCAAGGTGATGATCAATCCCAGATGCTTATCCTCAGGGAGGTAAGCGTTTGTTTGATCTTTGGTCTTTAGGTTTGGCCCACAGTGGGGGCATCCATCTCTCACTTGTAAGGTTTCTTGTCTTCTGTGTTTTCTCTTTTCAGGGCCTGGCCCTGTCTAACTGCCTACAATATTCTATCTAATTCACTTGCCTACAACATTACCACTGCATCGCTGGCCTTCTGTATCCCATTATGAATAATAAAGATATTATTTACTATTTTGCAGGCCAGAAATTTGCCTCAATTCCCTTTTTAATTATTTTCTAGCCCAAGCTGGACTTCATAGCTTAGATAGAATGCAGGTCTCCCAGGTCCTTCTGCCCCTTAGGGTCACACTCTGATCTTCTCAGAGGAAGGAATGGAAAAGGAAACCAAGAGAAAAGCAGCTATTTCTCCACAAAACCCTAAGACCATCTCTTGTCACCGAACTTCAGTCAGACTCTCTGAAGTCCACTTCTATAATGGGAATTGACATTGCCCCAAGTTCTTGCTCGGGCTGTCTAGCTCAGTTATAGAAAGAAACTCAGCTGGAGCCGGGAATCGAAGGTGTTGAGTTTGTCATAATGGCAGGTGAAGAAATTAATGAAGACTATCCTGCAGAAATTCATGAGTACTTGTCAACATTTGAGAATTCCATAGGAGCTGTGGACGAGATGCTGAAGACTATGATGTCTGTTTCAAGAAATGAGTTGCTGCAGAAGTTGGACCCACTTGAGCAGGCTAAAGTAGATTTAGTTTCTGCATACACATTAAACTCAATGTTTTGGGTTTATTTGGCAACTCAAGGAGTCAATCCAAAGGAGCATCCAGTGAAGCAGGAATTGGAAAGAATCAGAGTATACATGAACCGAGTCAAGGAAATAACAGACAAGAAAAAGGCTGGCAAGCTGGATAGAGGCGCAGCCTCAAGATTTGTGAAGAATGCCCTCTGGGAGCCAAAACCTAAACATGCAGCAAAAGTTGTCAATAAAGGAAAAAGTAAAAATTAACTTTCAGTTTTGATGTACACATATCCAAATAGTACATCATTTTTATTGTTTTCACAACATAGGTAATTATGTGGCAACGCAAGATGTTTTTTTTAACATGAGGTTAAAATTTATTTTCTTTTGAATACATGTTTCAATTTACATTTTAAAATTGTAGTGCTAAGAATCCCACCCCCAAAAGACTGACTTGCCTTTATTGATTTTCCTGTAGAGCACCATGAAGTTTTTAACATTATGATATAGTTCATATTTATAGTTTACCTTCTCTTTTGGCAAGACATTCACTTCTTTATATAGTTCATCTTTTTGTTTTCTTGAGATAGGGCTTCACCTATCAGCCTAATTTGGGCTGATCTGGAACTTGTGGGAACCGCAATTTCCTGAGAGCTGGGATTATGGATTACAGGCATGCACCACGCCTGGCCTGTGTAGGTCAATCTTGCATGTACCATTTTATAATCAATTGTGAAATTTAAGTTAAATGTTCTTTGTAAACATTTTGTATTATTTTAAATGAATAATGACCTTATGAGGTATGCTTTCTATAGACTGAAAATTTAAATACATGTGTTTTTACTGTGTGATATTAAGAATGAAATGGCTTAAATATCTACTTTTTCCTGTGTAGTTAATTCATCTTTCATTGTTGCAGAAATGATTGCTATTTTGGTATTCAAAGTGTGAAATCAGAACTTTAGCATTTTAATTCTTGGTGTATTGACTCAATGTTATATTTAAAATAAAATGTATTCTTACTAACAGGTGGGAAATAAGGTTGTATGCTGACGTCTGGGTGTTGGTCTGATGACTGGACCCTCTTAATAAAGACTCAAGGTATTGTGCAAAAAAGAAAAAGAAAGAAACTCAGTAAGTTTAGACTTATTATCTGATCATCCTTGTACCTGATCATATACTTCATCCACCACACTTAATGTTTAAATTCTTTGCTTGCCTTTTGGAAGAATCTTATTAAGTTGATTTAGCAAAAAGTCTCCCTGTCTCCTCTGAGTAATTTCCCATCCATGAATCCCCTTTCTGCTGGGGAACTACATTTCTACTTGCCCTCATTGTATTTAGAGTTGAGCCAGATGGCTTTCTGCCATTGCAAGACATCAATTGTAGTCGACCTCAGAATAAAGCCAGCCTTACTATTTGTTACAAATCAGGATAATTTTTTCTTTATCCGTCCCGGCAAATACAGCCAAAGCTCCCATAAAGAAATATAGTTTTTTTTAAATCTAGAGGCTTAAGCAGGAGACAGCAGGAAAGGACATTCTGTGCTTAAGCTAATGCTTTTAACCTCTTAGTTCTTTCCATTCTTAGCTCCACCCTCAACAGTAAATCCCCAGCTTGTCCTTGACCCGAATAAGACACCCTCTCCCGTCTCGCCCCCAACAATGGAATTTGAGACGGGAAATCCTCGCGCTCCCCCTAGAGGCTAGAGCGTGTATCCAACATTTCTGGCAAATTGCGTGTGGGCATGAGGTTGCTATTTCACTGGGAAATGTAAGGAAAAACAAAGAGCTTTGTTTTTTCCTTCTAGGGAGCTTAGCAGAGTATCACAAATGAGCTGTCAGCCTCTTCATGCAGCTGCTTTTGCAATTCTTGCTTCTTGTTCTCTTGGGACTCATGAAGTGGGTAATTCAAGCCACTTAAGAGTTTTCCTTTGATGTTATATACCCAGGGAGCCAGAGAACTCCTAGAAGGATGGTCTATGAAGTCCAGCCCAAGTGTTTTTCCAAGTGTGTTCTGTGGACCACCTGCATAAAAATATCCTGGAACGTTTGTTTAAAATGTTTAAAAAGAGGGCCGGGGAGATGGCTCAGTGGAATAAGCACTTCCATGGCAAGCACAAGGGCCTGAGTTCAATCCCCAGTTCCTCAAAAAAAAATGTTGAAAAAAGATTTCTGGGCCATACTCTGTAACCTTATGAGTAACAATTCCCTGGGGTTAGGTAATTTTATGTATTAAGGTTTAAAGATGAGTGCTGTACATTGCTTGCAGGTATTCCTCCATTCTATATCTCATTTGAAATTCTACTGCATAAGGTGGGCATGGTGGCACATGCTGAGGCTGATGCAGGAGAGTCCCTGGTAGTTTGAGGCTAGTTACATGGTGAGTCCAAGGCCAGCCTAAAACTTCATAGCAAAACTGTCTCAAAAACTCAAAATAGTAAATAGTTGCATGATGCTTTAATCAGTTAGGATTATATACAGAGTGAATCCAATATAATAACATAGTATGTTACTCTTTTACCCTGAAAATAGACTCGAACAAACACCCTTCCCTACTCAAACTTCTTTTCACTCTTAATTCATATATATATATATATATATATATATATATATATATATATATATATTTCCATTTTGTGTGTGACAGGGTCTCACTATGTAGTTCAAGCTACCTTTGAACTCGCTTAGGTAGTCTAAGCTGGCCTCAAACTCATGGTGATCTTTCTGCCTCAGCATCCTGAGTGCTGGGATTACAGATCTGAGCCACCATACCCAACTCAAATTATGTATTTCTTTTTTTCTATTTTATTTTGTTCTGGCTAGAGGGGAATTTAGTTCTTTATGCCAAAGGTGGGTTAATCTAGTCGGGCGTGGTGGCGCATGCCTGTAATCCCAGCACTCGGGAGGCTGAGGCAGGAGGATTGTTGTGAGTTCGAGACCAGCCTGAGCTACAAAGTGAGCTTAAGGCCAGCCTGAGCTGCATAGTAAGACACTGCCTCAAAAAGACAAAAAAAAAAAAAAAAAAGGTGGGTTAATCCAATGCAAATTTGTCCACTGTTCTATTTTCCAGAGCTCCAGAGAACCATCAGAAATGGCTTCCTTTAAGGAATTTATAGAACCCAGCCCACTGAATACAAATAAAATCACTTAAGATCTAAACATAATTTCTCTTGGGAAGCATGTTTAAAGTTTAAACTTGTAGGCCTAAGTCTCCACATGTCCTTGGTTTGGTAGGTCTTGGCTAGAGCCAGGAACCTGTAATTAAGAAACATTCTGAGGTGAGCTTGATGTAGATAATCTTACTGGTTTTTTTTTTGTCTTTTTGAGACAGGGTCTCACTATGCAGTTCAGGCTGGCCTTAAGCTCACTTTGTAGCTCAGGCTGATCTCGAACTCACAACAATCCTCCTGCCTCAGCCTCCCGAGTGCTGGGATTACAGGCATGCGCCACCACACCCATAATGATGATGGTGCTTTATATGCCAGGCTTTCCTACATGTAGTGTTTCTAGGTATTTTATAACTAAGCACCATATAGACCCTGTAAATCACAGATATTTAATATTAACCTGAACAAAGATGGTAGACTTGGGGTGATGGATAGAGGTCATAATTTTATCCTTTTTCTGTTGATTTTGTTCACAGAAAACATATGCTCTTTTCAGATCAATCCAAAGTGGGCCTTGAAATGTGTCCTAACAGACTTTAGTCATGCCCAAGTGTTTGGGAAGACAAAAGAGAAGAAATCTATTTAGTATTTGTAGCAGGTGGGGAAAATACTAACGTTTTCTTTCACCAAGATGTTTTTTTTTTTTCTTTCTCAATCCACAGCTTCACTGAGAGTTCCAAAGTAGCTCCAACCCAGCAAGCCTATCCCTGTGTTGCAATAAGCCCTACTCTATCCATAATTACAGAATCTACGACTCCCACCCTTGTTTCTTACTTCTATCTCTAGAGTTCTTACTACCCTTTGTTAGGTCTGAGAAGCCCACTGCGTGAAGAAAGACTCCAAGAGACTCCTCTCATGCAAAAGCAAGGGGATTTTATTTTCCGTGCATGCATGGGGCTCACTGAACGGGCAGGAACAGAGAAGCCCCCAAGCTGACCGTGGTTGGGTTTTAATTCTGAAGACAAAAGGGAGGAGGGGTTTTGCAGGCGCAGTTACAGAAGCGAATGGCATTAGTTAGTTTAGGTTGACCTTTAAAATAATTAGTGGGTTTGAGAATATATGACTTTTTAGGGTAACTAAGAGGGGTAGGCCAAAGGGCAACTACTAGCTAACTCTGTGGTTTTAGCTGCATTCCGCAAACGGGTGGGTTTACTTGTGCAAAGTGACCTATTTCACAAGAGCATCCCCAGGCCGGAGATTAAATGTTTTTCCAAGCTAGGCCTGAGGTTTATGACCCCACCTGAGGTTTTTATGTCCTCTTTGTTTTAGGAACAGGGATTACAGGCCCTAGTGGGGCAAAGGTTCACAGCATTAGTTCATTAGGCAGTGATTTAGCTGACATGGTTAGCTGATGTCCTAAGGCGGCACACACAGAACAGAATGGCGACGTAACCTCATGTATGTCTTTAGAAATTATTTGGGCTCTACACCTTGAACAATGTGTCTGCAACTCTGCTGTTTCTTGATTCCTTTCTAAGTCTCACTTGAGGCCATGGCCTCATCCCCCTGTTCCAGAGTTGCCTCCCAGGAGCAGCTGTTGGTTTCTCCATCCTTGTCTTCAGGCTGTTGTTCATCACATTCATCGCTTCTCTGTGTCCATGGGTAGCTGGATAGTAGCCACAGGCTTGTTGGGATTTGCAAACTCTCCCCTGAATCCATATCAAATGGGTCAATTTCCTTCTCCTCAGGGACCTCAGAACTCTCACTCTGCTTATAACACTTCCTCAGGTCCACTGCAGGCTGCATACTTGTCTAGGAGCTGGTGGTTCAGGTCCAAGAAGCCTTTGCCCCACTTAAATTTCCGCAGCAAAATGACAGCAAGATCTGAAAAGTCCACAGTACAGAAGGCAGTAGCAAAAGCTTCCACAGAGGAAAGTTTGCAGGGCCTGCCATAGTTCACGGAGCTCGCAGCCACCAGGTATGGCAGCAATTGCATGGTTCCCTCGCATCTTCCCAAAGGGAATCTCACCCAGTCTGGCCCAAGAGCAGTCTATGAAAGCAACTCAAGACAGAGCCACCAGCTGTCTGTCTGCCAGCGACACATACTGGGAGCCCATGGGGCTCAGTATCAGCCCACTGAAGCTGGGGCCGAGGCACCGGCAGTGCACCAGGCCCAGGCGGGCCAGCTTGCGGCCTGTGCAGCGCCGGAGGTTGCAATGGCCCAAATCCCACATGGCCAGCGCCTTCATCCTCAGCAGCCTCTGGCTATAGGGACGCGCAAAAGCAGTGCAGTGTCCACCTCTTCATCGAAAGTCTCCAGGGAGCGGCCTAGGGACAGCGAGCGCGGCTGCCCGACCCACGTGCTGCCTGCCGGCGGCCCATGGCCTCACCAAGATGTTAAGCCATCTGAGAACTCACCACCTATGGCTATAAAACTTTAGAAATGTTGTTGGGACACGTGGTTATTTGGGAAAAATAAACTTCCACGTGGAAAATACTGTTTCTTGGTATTTTCAGTAACTTTTTTTAGTCATATTGATACAGGGAACCTCTAAACGACACAGGGAGGGACAAAAATGATCTCCCAACCTAAAAGGTACTTGGGATGAGTTCATGTTCTCTAAAACCAAAGAATGAATTTTAGGAACAAACAGAGGTTATAAGCAGAATATATTTATTGAGAGAAAGAAAGCTCCTATCCGAGAGAGGGACAGGAGGGGAGCCTGGAGCAGATGATCCCCTGGAAGCTGTCTCTTCCAGGGATTTTATTGTTTTGGTTTTTTTTTTTCTTTTTCACTTTTTTTTTTTTTTTTTTTTTTTTTTTTTTTTTTTTTTTTTTTTTTGTATTTAGGGAAGGGTGTACAGGGTGTACAGGGTCTCATTGCATAGATCGGACTCATAGTGATCCTCCTGTTGACAGCCTCCCAAGTGCTGGGATTATAGTTACGAACCACCAGCCTCATTCTCATTCATTGTCTCAGCTGAGGTCGGGCCAGGCACAACAGGCCAGGAGGTCTAACTTCTGGATTCCGGGACTTTTATAGGGGAAAACCATGCAGTGAGGCGGGTCTAAGGTGGTGGATAAGACGAGGGAACTTGCTTAGGTGGGCATGAGGTGGGACAAAACTGAGGTCAACCAATGAGATTACAAACACCATTGCTCAGGTAAAATCGATTAGATTCAGTACCAAATGGGGAAGTGAGTCTTGTAGCAAGCAGGCATGAATATGGGATGAGGACTCTTCCTGTTGGGGGTTGGGCTAGTGGCTCATTTGGGCTTTTTCAAGGTGATTGATACCTATTTAGAATATCAATCCCTGATGCTCCTCCCTAGGGAAGTATGTAACTGTGTTTCCTCTTTTGTCATGAGGTGTGGCCCATATGGGAGTCTCTTCCTTTTTTTTTGCAGAACCGGGGATGGAAGTCAGGCCCTTGCGCTTGCCAGGGATCTGTCTCTTCCTAGTTGCAAAGTCACCTTGTCTTCCATCTTGTCTCCTTGAGGGCCTGGCCCTGTCTGACTGCCTAGAATATTTCTATCTAATTCAGCTGACTACGACAATATTAATGAATACATAAAAGTAAGTACAATACCCTTTTACTCAGTCGAGTTGTAAATTAAGTCCAGCCTAAGCAATGTAGCAATTTAGTGTGATCCTGTCTCAAAATAACATTTTAAGGGCCTGGGAGATGGCTCAGTAGAATAAGAACTTGCCTGGCAAGTGCAAGGAACTGAGTCCAACCCCCAGTTCTGAAAAAAAAAAAATTAAAAAAGAACGGGGATGTAGCGTAATGCAAAGGCTCTGGGTTCAACTCCCAGTACCATAAAAAATAAAAGCAAAAAGCGCTATGGTAGCAAAGATATGCTCCATTTGTAATCCACTGAGGAGGTTCTTCTAGGTCTAGGTAAAGTTAATCTGAAGGAAGCCATCCAGAGAATGTTAATTTGGACTCTTCTTTGGCTTTAGATAACAGCCAAACTCCAGCTAATTTAAATGACAAGGGACAGAATGAGCTGAGAGCAGAGAGCTGTAAGTACAAACAAGGGGTAGGATTTGAGACTCACAGACTCTGACTCCATCCCTCCAATTGTATTATCTTTGCCTTGCTCTTATGAGAATTCATCTTGGCTCTGGCTAAGCCCTCACTCCTCCTGAAGATGTCTCAAGAATGAGAGAGCTTTTCTTAGAAGAACCTAGCAGGGAGCTTCTCCTATTATTATTTTTTTTTTTTTCCTTTTTTTTTTTGGTGGAACCAGGGATTGAACTCAGGCCCTTTCACTTGCCAAGGAAGCGCTTATTCCACTGAGCCATCTCCCTGGCCCCTGGGAACTTTTCTAGAAGGCCCTGACGTCTTCTCAGAATACACTGGCTTATATTAGATTGTGAGTCCTTCCCTAGATTAAACCTTGTGGCCAGAAAAATGGTGTATGCTGGCCCTGTATGGAATTTGAGAAAATAAACATTTTTTGAGTCATGGTGATTTGCAAGCATCTGTCTAGGGGGGAGGAAAGAATTACTTTTTTACTTCTCACCTTTGGCTGTGGGCTCAGTGCATTCTGTTCCTATTTCAGTTGCTGGATGTTCTTCATATGGCACTTGCTTCAGAAAGTGCTCTTAAGAGCTGTATTTCTTTTCTTTTTTGGTAGCAACAGAGATCGAACTCAGGACCTTGTACTTGCCAGGCAAGCACTTATTCCATCTGTCTCCCTGGCCCCAGTAACCATATTTTTAAAATTCCTGAATGTTAAAAAACAAGAGTATCAGTCTGTTCATTTATCACAGTGGTAATAGTCCAATCAGGTATGACATTTTTGGAATATATTTTATTTCTTGAAACTCTTATATATACTGCTTTGGAGTCTCCTGGGTTTCTGTGTAAGTGTCTAATAACAGCCAGATTTTAGTTTTCCCTATAAATGATTTTATCTTTCTTGCTTATTGCCCAAGGGATTGGTTTACAACCATTTGTTAAAGTATATCTGTGGTTCAGTTTTTCCCATTATACAATGTGTTCTTTCAATCTGTAACTTTATTTTATTTCTAAACATTTTTTAATTTTCCTAAACTTGGAGTTTATGTAGCCTTAACTATTCTGGTCCTGTTAGAGACACAAGTTAGAAATATAATTGATATTTTGTTTATTACTATTTTTATTTATATCCTCATTTGGGTCTGCTAATGATAAATTCTTTTAGCTTCTGCTTATCTGAAAAATGTCTATATATTGCTGGCTTACTTTCTTTCTTGCTTGCTTTCTTTGTTGAAAAAAGTATATCACTGTGTAATCCAAGCTGTATTCCAGGCTGGCATCAAACTTTTTTTTTTTTTTTTTTTTTTTTTTTTTTTTTTTTTTTTTTTTTTTTTTTTTTTTTTTTTTTTTTTTTTTTTTTTTTTTTTTTTTTTTTTTTTTTTTTTTTTTTTTTTTTTTTTTTTTTTTTTTTTTTTTTTTTTTTTTTTTTTTTTTTTTTTTTTTTTTTTTTTTTTTTGGCTTTTTGAGACAGGGTCTCACTATGCAGTTCAGGCTGGCCTTAAGCTCACTTTGTAGCTCAGACTGGTCTCGAACTCACAACAATCCTCCTGCCTCAGCCTCCCGAGTGCTGGGATTACAGGCATGCGCCACCATGCCCGGCTCATCAAACTTTTTTGTTGGTGTTGTTGATGTTTGTACCTTTGTTTTTGAAACAGAATCTCATTCTATAGGCCAGGCAAGCCTTGAATTCATTATGTAGCCCAGGCTGACCTCAAACTTGCAGTGACTCTTCTGTTTTAGCCACCAGAATTCTGGGATTATGGATAGCCACTGTACCCAGCTCCTTCATTTATTAATATTAATATTATTATTATGTACTTAGTACAGGGTCTACAAAAGGTCTCACTATACAGATTTATAGTGATCCTCCTATTTTCATTCTCTCAGAGCTGTGGTTACAGGAATACATCACTAAGTCAGGACTCTGGCTGGCTCAGCCCACCCTGAGAGCAGGGCTGGCATGGCATGTGGTACAGGGGATCAAACGAGGGTTCCTGTGCTTGCCTAAGCTTGTCTAAACAGGTGCTTTAGTTCACTGAGCTATCTTGCTGGCCCTATTATTATTATTATATTATTATTATTACTATTATTTCTTGTGGAAAAATATATACAACATAAAATCTACCATTGCAATATTTTTAAAGTGTGCAATTCAATAGTATTAAGTACATTTAGATTGTTGTATAACTAGCAGAAACACTCACCTCCAGAATTCTTCATCTTACAAAAATGCTATATCCATTAAATAATTTCTCAGGTCCTCCTTCCCCTGGGTTGTGCAACCACTGTTCTACTTTCTGTTCTGAATTTGACTATTTTAAGTAACACAAAATTGGAAACTATTAATATTCTTGGATTTCTCAACTCAATATAATGTTTTCAAGGTTGATCCATGTTGCAACACATGTCAGAATTTTCTATCTTTTAAAGGCTGAATAATATTCCATTATATGGCTATATTACCCTTTGCTTATGCATTCAATTTATTTATTTATTTTTTATTTGTTTATTTATTTGGCAGAACTGGGGATTGAACTCAGGCCCTCGCGCTTACCAGGGAAGCGCTTATTCCACTGAGCCATCTCCCCAGCCCTTGCATTTATTTATTTATTTATTTATTTATGTATGTCTTTTTGAGACAGGGTCTCACTATGCAGTTCAGGCTGGTCTTAAGCTCACTTTGTAGCTCAGGCTGGTCTCGAACTCACAACAATCCTCCTGCCTCAACCTCCCGAGTGCTGGGATTACAGGCCTGCGCCACCACGCCCGGCTTGCATTCATTTATTGATGGACACTTTTTATTTATTTATTTTATGGTTCTGGGTTTCAAACCCATTGAGCACTGAACTTAGTGGGACAGGTCTCATTAAATTGACAAGGCTAGCCTTGAACTTGTGACTTTCCTGCCTCACCCTCCTCAGTAGTTGAGATCCCAGGCCCTTGCCACCATTCCCAGCTATTGATTGAATTCCATCTACCTTTGGGCTATTGTGAATAAAGCCACTTAGCATGGGTATTTCATGGGCATAGTCTCATGGATGAATTTATGCTCATGGGTGTGAGCATGAATATCTCTTTTAAGATTCTGCTTTTGTGCAGCATTTAGATACCTGGGAGGTAAAACGAGAAGCTAAGTAAGTTGCCCCACAAGAGTTAGAATTTGGGGATGAGAATCAAAGAGGTAGAATTCTGCTATTTTCCTCCATAAAATAATAGATCTATTTAAAATTTTAAGATATATATGCATTGGTTTAATAAAAACAAAAACATGAAAAGAAAGATGTTTCACATATTGGTCACAGGTCCAGAATAGCTTCCCTCCCCTGGGCCAGAGCCTCCTCAGATTCTTCCTCAGGGTACTTGGATCTCAATGTGGGTGTCTCAGCAGTGTCTTATGCTTTCCTTTCCTCCTCTGGTGGCAGTTTCTGTCCTTGCTCTTCTCTCTTCAGAGGCCAATTGTTGCTTGTTGCCTCTCGCCGTGTCTCCAGACTGCCAGTACCTGGTGTCAGGTTATTGATATATGTGCCAGTGGTTTTAAGTTTTGTACTTGTGTTTTCCTAAATTGGAGGACTTTTTCTCAATTCACAGAATTGGAAAACTATATTTGCTTTTAAATTCATTTAACACTGCATTTATTTATTTATTTTTGGCAGAATGGGGGTTTAAACTCAGACCCATGCGCTTGCCAGGGAAGCGCTTATTTCTACTGAGCCATCTCCCCGGTCCCTGTGTTTATTTTGTTAAGGTGAGTCAATCCCCCTTTTAAATTTTGGAATAAAGTGTGACAATATGGAAATGTTGAATAAATACATAATAAAAGTTTTTTTCTTTTTTTTTTTTAACTTTAAGGACTTTTCATTTTATTAAAACACTTTTATTGAGGCGGAGACTCCGAAGACATGCAGGCGGGTGGCACGGGCAAGGTGGCGGCTGAGGCCAGCGGTGCACGCAGTGATCCTTCTTCTCTGAAAGCCCTGGGTTTGGGCCGAGACCCCGCGCCCGGTGCCAGCAGACCAGAGAGCAGACCACACATGTTCGCCCTCAGCGTGCCATTCCCGACGCCTCTAGATGCAGGAATCGCTCTGGGCTCCCTGG
>PVKA01033597.1:0-24234 GCA_004027165.1 Ctenomys sociabilis
GAGGAGTGGGAACCCTAGGGGCCAGGCATGTCCCTAAAATCCACCAGCTCCCCCCATCAAGTATGTAAGTTTTGCAGACATCTTAGATCAAGAGCCACACATGTGTGTTTGCTCATAGCTTCAGAAAGCAACTCGGAGTACACAACGGCCACTGGCAGAGTATGGCCTACAGGCAGAAGGTACGCCCAAAGTCACTGTGCGGGGCCGCCCCTTGCATGAGCCCCTGACTGGAGACCGGCCAGCCTATGCTCTCGCATTCTATGGAAAGCAATTTCCAAAATGTGCAAAGCCAAGGGTCACTGACCAGTAGCACAGCTCCCAAGGGAGCCACTGCCCGGGACAGGGGCACGATGCTGGGGTCCTCCCCAGGTCACTTCTAAGACGGCAGCAGGAGGAAGAAACCGCAAACTACCTCAGTCTTGCTGCTGAGGGTAGTGATTTGGGGTTTGGTATTTTTAGGGTTCTGTGCATTTTGTGGGGTAAAGCAAATAAACAATTACAATGATAATATTAAGAATCAATATAGGAAAAAGGAGATACAAAGACAAAATTAACACAGTTAAATAAAAAACTCTCTGAAGTTAAATTCAAAGTAAATACTCATTTTAGCCAGTGGAATAAACTGCGATGCCCCATCGGGCCCGTGCACTGCTGATGTGTAATGGCCCCATGGCGAGGGGCCCAGGCCTCACAGCGGGAAGGCTGCGAATGGGCGGCCAGAGGTGAGGACACAGGATCCCGCCACAGGACTGGGAAGGCCTGCCTGAGCGTCAGAACCCACAGTAATTCTGACTGCATAAAAATCCACACATCCTTAATAACAAAACCAGGGGCCAGGGATATAGCTCAGCAGCACAGGTGCCTGTCTGGCAAGTGCAGGTATTGAGTTCATTCCTGGCACCAAAAAGACTCCAAAACAAACAAACCACAATATGGAGAAAAAGAAGATGGAAAATGTGGACACTCCACCCATGGGGTCGGCTGAGCAGTGACCTCCAAGGGTGGCCGGGAGCTGGGCCCTGCCTAGCACCTGCCACTGGCACCTCCGTGGCAAAGGCCTCTGAGATGTGGGAGAGCTGAGTGAGGGGTTCGAGGAGCCTGCACTGCGGGAACCTGGCAGGTCCTATGGGGTGCTGGGGGCCCCCTGGACGGGTCCTTTCTTGGCTGTTCTCTCTCCTTCTCCCCGTCTCTCTGACTTTTGCCCTCCTCCTCATGTCTTCTCTTTTTTTTTTCTTTCTGAAACAGGGTCTCACTGTGTATTTCCAGCTGGCTTCGAAGTTGTGGCGATCCTGCCTCAGCCTTCGAGTGCTGAGATTCCTGGCATGTGCTGCCATGCTGGCTACTCCTGTAAGGATGCAGTCGCCCTGGGGCTCCCTGGATAGCTGCGATCATCTTCCATCCCCAGGCCCTCCATGGAATCTCCCTGCCGCCGTATCCTGTGTCATCGAGCATTGTGCGTTGCAGCTTCCTGGAGCGGGGCATCTTCGGGGCAGTGACTATTTTGACCCCACAGACTGGTATTTCAGAGCAAGTGCAGGCCTTGCCCAGGAGGGTTTCACTAAGGAAGAGTGAGTGGCAGAAGTTTTAAAAGCACCTCTCATACCCCTCCTGCATCTGAGCCCTGATTTATCACTAGCAGATGGCACCGCTGACAGGCTTCCTCTTGGTGTGCAGTGGAGGCACAGGGTCACCATGCGCTGTCTTTGGCAGAACTGGGCTGTCACATGAGCTCTGCACAGGCTGCCATGGGTCTTCCAGCTTGAACTCAGCTCCAGGCTCCAGGTTCCTCCTCGGGGACCAGCCCTTCAGTCTACACCCTTCATCGCAGGGTGTATGGGGCAGTGAGGGGCCAGACATAAGGCAAGGAAGCCATCACCCAGCCCCAGCATGAGGGAACCCCACAGGCAGCCATGGGGGGGCACATTCTGGCTTCAGTGAGTCCTGAGATGTTATAACCCAAGGCCGCACGGGGAAGCTGTCTGGTTCAGGTTTGAACACTTAGATCACAGGAGCAGTCTAAAGGGAGACAGAATAGGAGCTTGGATACAAGGAGGTTCGGTTGACTTTGCTAGTGGGATGGTGGTGTGTGTGCATGGACACTGTGCATTTTCCAGGGGCACCCTGACATCTTTTGGAGTGAAGGACCATGTGATCCAGGATGTGCAGGCAAAGCTTGTGCGGCTGGTTTTCTTGGTTGCTACAGCTTCTTCTTGGCCTGGCCAGGACCCTTGTGATTAACCCCAGGGCAGCTTTCCTTCTGGAGCCAGACTTCCGACGCTTGTGCTCCTGTGGTTGCTGGCGGCGGCGGTGTGTGTGTGTGTGTGTGTGTGTGTGTGTGTGCACACGTGCGTGCGCACACACATGGGCTCACCTGGCAATGGCTCACCTAGTTTTGAGTGCGGCCCCGGCCTGGGGCAGCTGACAGTGCTTCTCAGCTACTGCTACTAAAGACAGCCTTGGATTGCAGTAAGAAGGAATTCAAGATTAGGCAGCAGGTGGGCAAGGACAGGAACTGAGGCTGGGTTGTGAGCCCAAGGGAGCAGGCGCTGTGCTCATTGCCTCTGCCTCCTCAGTGCCTACAGCTGTGTGTGGAGGCTGGGATTGGCTGTCACCGCCAAGCTCCCTGTTCACAGAGAGGCATGGCACCTACAAGTGCTACCCTGGCAGCACCTTTGATGGCCTAAGCTGCCTCAAGTCGGACACGGTGTCCAGTGCAGAATGACTGATGTATTGGCTCTGGGTATGATCCAGACACTGGATGCCAGTGTCTGCCAGCACCCAGTGCCCTCTGGTCCTGCACTGTGACCCTGGCTGCTGCCACAGGCTCTCCCCTGGCCCCCAGGTGGGCTGGGCTTTTCAAACACATTGCTTCCTGGAGTTGTGGTGCTGGGGAAGGGACTTCACTCCCGCATTTATTGGTTCTTGTCCCTGGAGTTGTGGAATAATGCCGTGCGTCTGCATTAAAATTGGTGTCACAGCTTGGGCAAGTAGGCCTTCCAGAAGGATGGTTATGGCCAATAAAAGTCCAGGAAGGTAAGATAAAACATGTTTGTAATGGAGAAATCAATAAGTAATTTGCTCCTGGAGTTTCAATTAGGGCAGCTGGATCCTCTCCTGAGGGGAGGCCTGGCCCCTGCCCCCAGACACGGCTGCAAGGTGGGGTGGGGTGCCCTGGAGCCATGGGGGGGTGCACATGCCTCTCCACAGGGTGGGGTGCTCTGTCCCCTTGCTAGGGAGCAGGGAGTCCACCCCCCCAGGAGGGATGGCAGAGCACTTCTCCTAGGAGCCTGCAGCGGCTTCTGGGGCTCAGCTCCTCATCCCTCAGCTAGCAGCCAGTGAGGATCAGGCCAGGGCTGTGCTCCAGGTGAGAGCCTGGCTGCAGGAAGCTCTGGGGACAGTGACCTGGACCCCTGTGGTCTGAGTGACAGTGTAGGTGCTGAGGAGGCAAGGTGGTGACAGACACCCCTGGGGTTTGGGACCTGGGAACAGTAAGGCTGGGCTTTGGGATAGTTTTCTAGTAAAGCAGATGTGGCCAAAACTATGACAGAAGGGGGCCAATAATCACAACTCTATCCTACTCTAAAACAGCAGCCCCAGACCTCCAGCCACCCAGCCACATACTAAACGTTACAGGCTAGAGAGGGCCAGCCTCGCGCCACCACTCCAGAGCAGCCTGCACATACTTTCTTCATAACCTGGTACCCAGACCCAAGTAGAGTCCAGGCGGAGGAGAGCACTAGGCTCAGAGCTGGCAGAAGCATACTGGAAAAGCCCATAGATTAGCACAAGACCCCATCTCAGACTCACAGCCAGGTGTGCATGCACACCTGTAATCCCAGCTGCTTTGGAGACGGAGGCAGGAGGATTGCAAGTTTGAATCTCAAAATAAAGAATAAAAAGGGCTGGGGATATAGCTCATGTGAAGGCCTTGATTTTGTATACAAGGTCGTAAAACTCCACTGCTTCACAACCTGTCATCGTCTCAGGAACATGAGGATGTGTTAGTGGTAGAAGTCCATTCATGAACCTCGCCTCATGTGAGATTAAGGAGGGATGCAGACATTAGATGCAGGTGGGAGGGTGGTGCTGTTTTGGGGTCTCTCTCCAGTAGGTGGGGGGTCTGCACATTACCGTTTGGTCTCAGGGTGCAAGCAAGCGGCAGCCACCCACCTTTACCACAGTGACCATGCCCTCGTTGGTGGCGGGGTCAGTGCGGACACTGAAGTGCCCTGAGGGGTCTCCACTGATGATCCGGTACACAGCATTCCAGTTGGGCGAGTGGGGCTGATCACGATCCATGACTGTGAGGTTGGCGACCACCGTCTCCACCCGGTTCTCAGGGACCTCTCCCGCAAACTGTGAAGTACAGAGAGGACATGGTTATGGCCATGTGGACTGGAGAGTTGGGCATTCCTGCCTACAGCCGGCGTTATCTGGGACCCTGCCTGCCACTGAGCCTGTGTGTGAAGACCTCGAGGTGACACAGAGTAGCCACCAACCCACACTGGGACTGGGCAGTGACCATCAGTGCCTGGGAAAGTGGGGGTGGCTGCCATCGCTGCAGACTCGTCCTTCCAGGAATGAATCAGCCAGTGAGTGAACCAGGAGAAGCCTCTGCTAGGCACATACTTGGGGAGCGGGCCTGCACCCAGGTCCCAGAGAGGAGCCCCTTGGGTTCCAAAACAAGACAGAAAACCAGTGGAGGATCAGGGGCCTCTGGCCCACCTGGCCCAACACCAGGGGCCGAGGCAGTCACTGTGTTTGGTAGAGAGACTGGAAGTCACAGGAAGCAGCGCTGATGGTGTGACTGAGTGGCCACTGAAGGGGAGCAGCAGCCAGGAGAGGTGCAAGGCCTCTGCCACAGGAGGCAGCTGGGATGGGTCTCAGTTTCCCCATGTGGTCTGCAGGCCTCCTTGGATCGGGGAAGCCTGGAGCTGCGGGAGGCTCCCCATGGCTCCAGAGGCCTTGGCCCCATGCAGGATGGAGGGGAGGGCACAGTGGGCAACCGCTCATTGGGTGCATAGCTTTGCCTACTGCCCGTCCATTTCAGTCAGTGACCACAGCAGGATTCCCACCCAGAGTTACTTCCCTCTGAATCCCAGAGTCTGACTTAGTCCTCAGTCATTGTAAAATTTAGTTTTTTTCTCTAATGAAATGACACTATTGAGTTCTGCATCCAAGAATCAGTGTGGTAGGGTCTGCGGCTCTGACACCAGACCGATCTTTCTTCCTCCTTTTTGTAGCCAGACCCACAAAGGCTTCAGTGTGTGTGTGTGTGTGTGTGTGTGTGTGTATTCTGAGCCTGTGATCTGCCTGCTCAGCACTGCCTAGAGTGGACAGCTCTAGGGAAGGGGCCTGTGCCAAGTGATGGGAGGTGAAGGACCAGGCAAGCTGGACCAGAACTCTCTCCACCAGGGTCCACTGGATGTGGCTAAAGCACACTAACATTGCCATCCATTACTGTTATTAGGGACACAACACAGTGACCGTGCTGCTGTCGCCAATGCTTCCTGGTGTGTTTCTGTGAGCCAGGTGGCAGCCTAGGGGCTAGAATCCAGGAGCATGTGTAGTCCTTATACATAGCCAGGCAGGAACAGATGAGAAATCAAGGCATGAAAGTCTTGGAACTTGCCCAAGAGAGTGGCCCATCAGAGGGGAGCCAGGCTCAGAACTGGAGAGTCTGGCTTCAGTGCCCTCCTGGACCTTTGTCCCCAGCTCCCCAGGGCAGCTCAACCATGTGGGGGCCCCAGGAGCCCAAGGAATATGGACCGAGCATCTGAGTTCCTGACCTTCAAGCCATGCACAGGTCTGCATGCTCCTCTGTATCCTCACCCTATATTCGCTGCTCTTGGAAGATGGCTCCATGAACCCCTGCCTTCCTGCCTGTCCCAGCTCTTCCTAGCAGGGCCTGGGTCTCAGTGACCACCAGAGTGGGACTCTCCTGGGCACTTGAGGCTGCAGTTGTTCCCTGGCAGTGGACACTGGCCTGGTTGAGGGACAGGAGGTGAGGACCGGTGGGTACGGGGTCTCTGGCAGCCATCACCTCAGTGCTCATCATAGTTGGCTCCAATTAATTATTTACGGCTGAAGCTCGCAGTGTGTGCTCACGCATAATGAAGCGCACTGAGTCCACCCCGGTTTTACGATGCCAAGTTCTTACTCTCAGAAACTCGGGCTGAATCAAAACGTTTCTCTCACGGGTTTGTGCAGTGAGTTGAAAAGCTGAGGTGTTGGGGCCGGCCAGTGGGAGCTCACCTTCAGGTGAGGGCCCGGGCTTGGAGGGCAGCACTGTGTGTGTGCTCCCTGGAGTACAGAAGAACCTCACAATTGCGGAGGCCACAGACATACAGATCCCCAGGCTCCTAAATTCAGTTGGCCTTGGCCCAGGACGGAACCGATTTCACCCATCACAAGTGAGGGTTCTGTGGGTAGCAACGAGCTGTGCTACGGGGTGGATAAGTTTCCCCCCCCCAGAGCTCATGGGATGAGGGTTTGGTTCCCAGCCCCAAGCACTATGGGAAGTGTGGCCTCCAGGAGGTGGGCCCTGGGGAGGAAGTGAGGTCACGGGGGGCGTGGCCTTCGTGCCCAGGAGTCCACTAGGTTGTGAGCTGTGCTCTCTGTCACACCACACACCCCACCATGATGATCTGCTTGGCCACACTGGAAAGCAACAGGACCAGCCCACCATGCGCTCTGGCCACAGCAAGCTTCTGCCTGCAGCTTGGTTCGCTCCATATTTTGTCACAGTGAAAGGAAGAGACACTGTGGTAGCAGCAAACTGGGCTGGACAGCCTGGGGCCAGGAATTGCCCTCCTGCCTGCGGCCCCTCGCCCCACTAGGGGGGGACTTGTGAGGGCCCAGGGGTGATCTCACCACCTCCTTCAAGCATTTATCCCAGTTCTGTCCATGCCTTGGAACAGGAAAGCAATCATTCAGCACAGACAGAGTAAGAATGAAACCCTCGTGTGCAAGTTTGAACTGCAGTAGTGACCCCCTCCATACTCACACCCCTCCTTCCTGTTGAGCCCGTGGACTGGAAGGTGTTGGCAGCTGTTCATGCCCTTCACCTGGTAAAGGCTCAGCTGGAGCAAGGTGCCAAGTTTCTGTGTGCCCAGGGTGAGGGCTGGTGCTTTTGTGGCAATTTGAGAACAGAGACTAAGGCTTAGGGCATCCCATCTTACAGTCTGGGGGATTCTCACTGAGACAGGTCATACACGAGTGTGAAGTGGGACAAACTGGCTGGGCTCAAGAAGATTGGCTGCCAGCTCTGGGTCACCTGACTGGAGGGACCAAGATGAGGCCCGGGCTTCTGGGTCCAGGGCCTGAGCTGGGGGAAGGCGGGCTCCTGTGCCATCCAGGCTTCCCCATGCAGGTGGGTCATGCTCCCTAGGGCTTTGCCCCAGGACCTGTGGGCATGGAAGCAGCAGACCCCCAGCAGCGGCCCTGAAGGCTGTATCTGCTTTGGCAGGTCTGCACCACCCTTGGAAGGGCACATTGATAGTGGGGTGGACCCGGGTCAGGGCTGCCAGTCAGTGGGTGGTGTGGGTGAGATCCGGGAAGGAGGGGAAAATCACTTTTAATTAACTGTAAAGAGCAGGAAGTGGATTATGTGACCTCCCACATCTCTCTAGCTTCTGCTGATTGGTCTTGATTAAACCTGATAAAAATAGCCCTGCTGCATGTGGCAGTGTGGCCAACTTGCCCCACCTACACCTGTTTTGAGGAGGACCTGCTGAGGGCCACCTGGGCCAGGTATGGACAACGGTTCCCTGATGACTCCACAGGTCTTGGAATGGAAGATTCTCCATTGGGGAATCAGGACCACAATTGTGGGGTGTGACCCTGCATAGTGTCACAGGCAACCAGGCATCTCCAGCCTTTGTTGCAGGCCTGCTCAGAGGCAGAAGTTGTCCCTGGATACTGCCCTCCACCCTGGATCAGGTGCGAAATTTTGTCTTAGTGTGGCTCTCTGTCACCCATTTCTCAGGGGCCAGTGCAGACTGGGGACTTGCTGTAGCTTGCTCTGGTGTCCCAGCAGGAGAAGAGGCGAGGCAGTCCTCAGTCTTGCCACAGGCAGCTTCCTTCCTCTGGCCTACCACCAACCCAGGGGCCGACCCAGGAGGTGCACGGGGCTCAGTGAGTGGGGTGTTCCTAGAGTGGCTGATCGGTGTGGGGCAGGTGAAGCCATCCTAGCTGGCCCATGCGTAGGACCTGTGGTAGAACCGGCCCACCAGCAGAGGCACCCTTCTCACTGAGCTCAGGCGTGGGGACAGCTTAGGGGGCCCTCTCAGGGCAGGGGGCCCTCTCAGGGCAGGGGGCCTTGGATGCTTTTCTGCTTGGCACCTCGATGAGGGTGATGGTCACAGGTACAGACAAGGGTGGAAGCCCGTGTTGCGCCCCTCAACCTGACTTGCACCTTAGTCACATCTTGGAGTAACAAGAGAAGCTTGGCTGGTGCTGGGGCCATGGTACGTCCCTGCAGGCAGCTGAGTACCTGCCCCAGGGCTAAGGGGCCTTGACTGCAGTCAGAGCATGAAGGGCTATCCTGGGGGCTGGGGAGCCAGTTGGTGCCTGACTTGGGACCCAGTTCAGCTTGGCAAGTTCCCTGCTCCGGGGCATGGACGATGCCCTTCTCAGGTGACCTAGGGCAAGCCACCCGTGAGTGTCCCATCTGACTGCAGAAGCTGGCAGCCCTCTAGGTGCAGCGGGCTGGGGAGAGATGGCCATCTGCCTGTGAGGCCGGGGGAAGCAGACCCCCAGAGCTCGGGCCGGGGCATTACTGTTCTCCAGGTCCACTCCCCAGGACCCTGGCACTGGCCTTTCCTGCCTTGCTCACTGCAGGAGAGCAGACAGACTGGTTCAGGGGGGTGGGTTCCTGTGCCGCAGGAAACAGTCCTGGCTGCCTCTGGGTTAAGGGGTCCTGCTCCTTCCCAGCCTCCATCCCTGCGCAGGGCTACCTGCCATTGTCCCCGTAGGTGGCACTCTGAGCGTGTACCCATCACCCCTCTGCGGCTGGAGGGAGGACATGGTGGGGGTTACTGCCCTCCAGATACTTTCCCAACCCCCCTGGGAAGAAGCAGCCTGCCCTCTCCTCCCCACACTGATGCCCAGCTGCTGGAATCCTGTCCACCCCCTCCATGTGGGCTGTGTGGCTCTGTGGCTTACCCCCTTCCTGTCTGTCCCTGTGTCCTGAGCCTTTGTTGGCTTGAGGGGAACCCCTGGCTGGGGCTGGGCAGGCCAGAGGGGAGGCACAGAGGCAGCAGCTGCTGTGTCACTGCTTTTACTGTCATAAATGCTCTTCACTAGCCCTGGTGGAAGAGGTCACTGAGAGGAGGGTGTGGCGATGCCGGAGGGGGAACCAGTGCCCTGGGCATTCTGGGGGCTCTCACTGCTCTACCCTTTGCATGCCTTGGCCTGGCACCTGCTGGCCACCTCCCTGGAGGGCATCCTGGCTGGGCCATGGCCCACTGTATAAACACACAGGTGCTAAGAGACAGTGTGGGCCACATAGGGCCACTTGCTTCTGCATAGCTTGGGGGGCCTGTGGGGGGTGATTGCGAGCCATGGCAGAGGCCAGAGCTCCTGCAGACCAGAAAGAGAATCTCCTTGTGGCACAGCTACCTCCTGGGAATCCAGAGGAAATGAGAGCTGTGTGACTGGCAGTGCCATCCTGGGGGCGAGGTGTGCCTTTTGTGAGCTTGCATGTGTACACATGTCCTCCAAGGCCACCACTATTCACTGGCACATGGGGACAGAGGCAGAACGGGGCCCTCCATGTGCAGGGAGGTACTGGTGCCTGGCCTAGGCCCCATCTGGGCATCCCTCAGGCCATACCCCCACAGACATCCAGTGTGGCATCAGTCCTGCCTCAATCCAGGGGCTCTGTGACCCCCCACCTGCCCACTCCTCCCATCAGACACAGTGGCACCGAGAGAGGAGCAAGTGGCCGTGGCTCAGGGGCCAGCATTTCTGTGCAGACTGAGTACGCACCGTGCTTGCAGTGAATTCTGGAGGGTTGTCATTCACGTCTGTCACTGTGATGATGGCTGTGGCTGTGTTGGAGAGGCCGTAGTTAAGGTTCCCTTCCATGTCGGTGGCCTGGATGATAACTGTGTACTGCTGGACTTTCTGGACAGGAGAGATGTGTGAAGAAGGACAGGTCAGCTGGGTGTCATGGACGGAGTGTGCCCGGGACTCCCAGGGCCTGGACTGTCCCGGCGCGAAACCCTCCTTTTCCCCTGCTGAGGGTGACAGGTGTCAGGGAGTCCCACTGTGTTTCCAACTCAGGGCTGTTTGATGGGAGGGCTCCCTTGGGTGCCGTGGTGGAGAGTAGGACATGGAGAGCACTCACTATCATGGGTTTGGAGGAGCAGAGGGGGGATTTGCAAAGCATACAGTGCTACAGCCAGTGCTGGGGCTGGGGTGTTGTTTCCTGAGCACTTAGTGTCCAGCTGAACTGCAAGCCAGAGTTCAGACAGAGAAGTAGGAATGGCACCCTGCGCAGGTGCTGATGTGCGGGGCTCGAGAGCCCTTGCCACTCTTTGGAAAGCGTGGCCCTGAAGGAGTCCTTAGCAAGGGCGGCAGGTGTGAGCTTTGAAAAGCCAATGCGGTGCATCTGCCTAGGCACCCAGGGAGGCTTAGCTGCTCCTGGGTACCTGCATGGCTGCATGCGTCCAGCAGGCACATCTTGCCTTCACACACCACTTTCCACCCTGCACAGCTGAGGACAACCCTGGGTGGGGGGGTCGGCTCTCGGCTGTCTGGGTCTTGGCTCGGTGGTCCCTCTGGGGAGCAGGGTCTCAGGGACCAGGCAGAAAGAGGCCCTCTGAGAGGCCCTCCATATGTCTGGCTGTCCTGGCTCTTGCTCCACTAAGAGTTTAAGAGGAAAGACAGGTCCTGGCCCTGAGTCAGGGGTCTTGCTCCGCTCCACACACTGGCACCCTAGGAAATGATACAGAGCAGGTTGCAGACATCCTGTCTCTCCATTCATCCACCACCCTTCTTAGCATCTACTTCCTGCCGGTTCTGCTCCACTCCCTGGTGGAGTCAAAGGGGGGGAGCTCACCTTGGCAACTTTCTCCATGCCTGCCAAAGTTTCTCTTGTTCTTTACAAATCTGGGTTTCTTCCCCCTCCTAGGCCCATTTGGAGGTCTCCATTTCAGGGACCTCTGCATTGTTCCCAGATTGGGCAGGGCACCCAGGCATGTTTCTGCTCTAGCTCCCACTGAGGGCTGCTCCTGAGGTGGGGTGGTCCCTGCTGCACAGCATGCATGCGTATGAAGGCTACCCTGTGTTCACTTGTTTGCATGGCTGTCAGCCGTTGCAGAGCGGCCTCACGCCAGCTCCACAAACTCAAGAACAATATAGCCCGGTCGAAGGGAGGCCATCAAAGAAGAGCAGGAGGTCCCTAGAGACAGGCCTTCCTCTCACCAAGCAGGACTTCTGTCCTTGAGTCACTGCCTGTGCGTGGAGACCATCCGGGAGCTGTGCTCACAAGATACTAGAAAAGGGCATTTTAGAAACCTGGGGATGTAAGGGTGCTTCCACACGTGTGCATGCATGAGCAAGAACACATATGTACGCTGGCACACATTTGTGAACATTCCAGGCACACGTGGAAACATATGTATATGTGTACGCCACATGCACTTTTGTATGGGTGTGTAATGTGTGTTCGCATGTGCACGCGCACACTGGTTTCTGTGTGTGCCTCTGCTTGGGCACGTATATGTGTGTGCAGCTAATGGCCACTAGAGGGCGAGCTAGGCCTGTTTTTGGGAGGCAGGATGGGTGTTCCCTGGCCAGGCTGAGGGATGGAAGTGTCCAGCCAGAAGGAGGCAGTTGGGCAGGGGCTTCCCAGGAAGCCAGTTGTCCCATGGCTGGGGCTCACCCAGCAGGCACGTGCAGCTGAGGCCCAGGATGGCGGGGCTGTCAGGAGCACGGGGCTGGGGCACTGTTTGCTGCTGCTTGGGTCCCTGTGCTGGGGGTGCTTCTCAGCACACGGTTCGCAGCAGCCCACATGCTGTCCACAGAGGTGTCTGGGCTGCACCGGGCTGGCTAGCATGGCTGGAGGTTTTGCCGCACTTATTTTAGGATGCTGCTGCAGGACTTTGCCTCCTGGCCCTACTGTGCATTTCACTCCTTAGTGAAGCAGGCAAGGTGAGTCTGCAGTGACTGGCAGGGTGGGGCCTGGCTTCCTGGGGTGCTCCTGTCTTACCCTGAGAGATAAGATCACTGTGTGTGCATGTGAACCTCAGCCTGGACCTGGGCCACCTCTGATGGTGGGCTATGTCCTTATAAGGCCCAGGCTTCCAAGGCCAGGGGCTGGCCAGGGTGCACTCTGGAGTCTAGCGTCCATCTCCTGGGCCTCGTGGGCCTGGCCTATGTAGACCCAAACTGTTATCAGCCCTCTGTGGGAGGGAGGAGGCTGGTAGGCAGCAGTCACCTGTGTGTCCAGGGTCACCCTGCCAGACACCTGCAGAAGTCCTGGGTGGGGTTCCCTGTGGCCAACCAAGGGAGCTAGTGCCTGGTGTCCTCTGGGCTGTCCCTGGGCACAGAGATTCGGGCTGAAGCCCTGGTGAGGGCCTTACTGTCAGCAGCAGAGCAGCACTGAATTCATTAAAAACAGATCGGACCATTTTCAAGTTTGAAAGCGGGAAGAAAACCACAAGCAGCTGTCCTCGAGGCTCGCATTCGCCTCCCTATGGCTCAGCTTGTGAATTCCACAGAACATCCATCAATAATGCAGGCCAGCCTGCCGTGGAAAGGGTCAAAGCCTCCGCAGCCAGCACAGCCTCGCAGGACTATCTCCCGACACCCAGTTGGGGTGTAGGGCTGCAGCCCCAGCTCTGAGGAGTCCATCAACGCTCGCACCCTGGCCCACCCAGAGCAGTGCTAGGGACCTGGGCCTGCCACGCTGCAGCATGGTGGGCCTGGTGCCCAGCATGCAGTGGCAGGAGATGTGAGTAGAGGTTGAGAGCCCAGTGACAGACCCCCTCGTTGCTTCTGCCCCAACAGGCCCAGGCCACTGCAGCCACAGCAGTTGCTCTGCTCCTGTGAGCAGCTGCTCTAGGGTGAATGTGCTTGGGTCTGTGTCCCGAGACCTGTCCTGGGTTGCATGTCCCTTTGGGCTCTCCCCGCAGTCAATATTGGAACGTCCATCCCTTGTGACCCTGAGAAGCTGTGGGCATAGGGCTGGAGGACTCACATGGTGCAGGTGCCGTGGAGCGGGCATGTGGGTGCCGTGGAAACAGAGATGCTGAGCTTCACGTTGCCACATGACCCGGCCACCTCACCATGGTCTCTGTGCAAAAGTGCTTGGAACAGGCATCCTGGAAAGTGCTGTCACCGATGCTCACTGCAGCCAGAGTGATGGGTGACACACACAGCTTGGGCCCTGGGCCTGAGGCCAATGCCAGGTCACACATAGGGTGCAGTACTGGCATCTGCTACACCATAAACTGCCCTCAGGAGCCTACTCCCTGGCAACTGTGGGCTCCTATGCCTGTTCAGAGCACAAACCTCAGCAGGGAGAGTCCAGGGCAGGCTGAGGAGGTTGAGCAGGAAGGCAATGGGCCCTCTGGGGAGGAGGGTGCCAGGAGCTGGGGGAGGTGGAAGGTGACATGGGGCATGCGCTGGGGACTCTGGACATGTCAGGTGGGGAAGGTACTGTGGCATGCGACTCCTGACTTGAGGTGGTCACTGGAGCATGTGTGTTTTCTTAAGTTCTTGCTGCCCCCTGAGGTCCTGAGGAGCTCTGTGCCCACCATCCCCTGGTGTTGCTCTCCAAGCTGAGAGTCTTGTGGTGCTGATAAGCACAGGCTACCTACAGGGCCTGCAGGATCTCCAGGGGACACCGCCCAATGCAGGAGCAGGCACAAGAGACCCTGTCCTCAGAGGCCCTTGGAGCAGCACAGCAGAGCCCAGGGAGGTGACACCCTGCCAGGTACATCCTTAGGTCTACATGAATTGCCACTGCTGGCCCTGCCCTTGGAGCAAAGCTGAAATGCTGGGTGGAACCTGTGGTTATGCTGCCGCTGGGTCAGAGAAACAGGTCTCTGTCCTCCTTGGACACCCAGGGGCATTGGGGCCGCTTGGCTTCTCGCTCGGTATGACCAGGTGGATGGTCATTTCTCAGAGGGAGATGGATTTCCTGCCTCAGCGTCTGGATGTGGGGGCAGAACATCTGCTAACATCTGCTCCAGTGGGGGTGTGCTGCCCATTCCCCCTCCAGTTCTCTCCCCCTTTCTGTCCCTGTCTCTCACTTTCTGTGACAGTCACTAGCTGTTGCCCAGGGGGACATCAGGCCTGGCTGAGAAGCAGGGCTTAGGGGAGAAGGCAGGCAGCAAATAAGCAGAAACAATAGGAGGTGACAAAGGCAGGAGGAGCAAGGGAAGGAGGGTAACAGGTAAGGAGGTGTCATTGGATTAGAGTGTTAAAAGCTAGCGCAAAGGCCCAGGGGCAGCTCCACGTGGACTCAGGAAGGTGTGTAGTGAGGGTGGTGGCAGCGAGGATGGCCAGATGTGATGAGGTGGGCGTCTGCGCATGCGCAGTGGTCTCGTCACGGCAGAGGGAGGGCAGAAGCGGTGACTGGCAGCCCCCCCCCCCCAACGCCGCAAGGCCAGCGGGTGGGAGTGAGGGCAGGCAGAGGAGCAGGTGGGTGGGGACCCCAGGTGCACACACGCTGGTTCCTGCCTGCTAGAGATGTGCGAGTGTTGCATTCGCCCGCTACCACTAACAGGTGTTCTATATTTGTCTATGCCAGGAACACAGCAGGGCCTGGAGAGGTGGCCTGCGAGACCCCTCTGAGACCCCAGAGACTGAGGTCTGAATGCAAGGATCTCCTGCTATTGTTGCTGAATTCAAAGATTAACAAAGGAAACAAAATCCCTGTGGCTGAATCTGGCTCCTGTATCTGCAACAAAGGACTCGAAGCTTGGGGAGCATGCAGAGAAGGAGCGGTGTAAATAAAATTTTATTTACAAAGTAGCTGGTTGGCCCCAGAGTCAGTGTTTTTGTCTTCCTGGCCCCTGCAGGGAGCCCTAGGCTGGCCTGGATCCTGGCCTGGTCCAATCTCTCCAGATGCCCGTGGGGCCCCTCCCCAGGGCATCGAGGTTATGCAATCGGGTCAACTTCTCCTTGGCCCTCCTGGTGGCCTCGCATTGGGCACCATCTGCTCTGTCCACATTTACCCAAGCTCTGCCCTACCCACTCCTGCACTGAGTCCTTAACCCTAACAGCTGTCAAGGCAAAGTGCAGCTCAGGCTACAAGGGTGGCTGGGGATCCCTCTGTCACTGCCATCTCAGTGAACTTAGAGGGAGAGGCTAGCAGAGGATAAGGGGAAGGGGCAGGGAGGCAGCGGGGGCTCCTGGAAGGAGTTGGCAGGTGTGGATGGAGAGCGAGGGAGGGGACTGGGCCAGGCCAAGGTCGAGTGCGCCCAGCAAGGAGTGGACACTGTCCTGATCGCCAAGGGCCAGCCCTCTCCTCCCAAGGGCCCTGTCCCGGCCTGACTCTGGCTCTCCAGGGTTCCCTGGGCTGAGGTTCCAGGGTGGATGCAGGGGTCCTGGGCCCAAAGGACTGGGTATGGTGGGAACTGCTGCCTCTGGCCATGAGAGGCCAGTGAGGCTGTGTGGAACAGGTCAGGGCGGGCATGACTCCAGCCCCTGGGAGTTTGCTGTGATCCAAGTGGAACTGGGAGGAATCCGGGCAGAAGGCTATGGCCAGGGCCTTGAAGCCTGTGCTTCCCCTGGGGGAGGGGCACACAGAGCCCTGCTTTCTCTTTCTCCCATGTTGAAGCCACTACAGGTAAGAGATGATGGACCAAGAAAGCCCCGGAGGCGGACATCTGGGGGCTCTCAGAGCACATATCTCTGTGTGTTAGGGCCGAGGCAGTGTCACTTATCTCTGGACATTGTGGGCTGCAGGCCTGTGGGATTCTGGACAGACGTTTCTGTGGTATCTGGGTCTCTTCTTCTGGACTCAGCTAAGTAGTTGTGAGTGTCTATGTCCAGACGTGTTGGCATATGTCCACATGTCCCCAGACGTGCCTGAAGATTTCGGATGTTTTTTGGAGGTGTCTGGACATCCCTGGGTGCTCCTAGCTGCCTCCCAGCCAGGTGGCGTCTCCCTGCAGCCCGCATCTGGTGTCAGGGACTGCCTTGTACCTCTCACTCCCACCCGAGTTGTTTCCTTCCGGAACTTCCAAGCAGCACCCACCCTCTCCTTGAAAGGTGGCCAGAGGGTGGAGCCTCTGCTTTCTTCTAAAGACCTCTGCACCTTTTCCAGAAAAGCAGAACTTCAACACTGAGACCCCTGACACCAACACTGCCGCGCCAGGCCCTGCCTCTCCCTGGAATGGCACTGCACACCACAGTCTCACCACTGGACATCTGGTGTCCTCCCCATAGTGCCTCCTCAGGGCTCCTCAGTGGTCAGACCCACTGATCCTGGTCCAGCCAGTATCCTGTGTGCACACCCCTGGGAAATGAGATGTGTACACACATGTGCAGCCACACACAGCCACACACACACACACACACACACACACCAACACACGCACACGCCCAGCATCAGCCTTTTCCCCTGGAGGGGAGCTGGTCACAGATTGTACAATCAGAGCTGGAGTGGCAGGAGGAAGGATGGGAGGGAGGGTCAGTGTCCACGGCGGAGGCAGGCATGGCCAGAGTCCTTGCCCCACTCTGGGGCACTTGGGACCCACGTTTGCCAGCCAGGATCTTATGGCTGCTGGTCTCTTGTGCTGGCCACTGCTGGGGGTGGCTAGGATGTGGCCACTACCCCCGCACATACGGCTGTGGCTGAGAGTGGGACTCGCCCACTGGGCCCTTCTGATGGGCTCTGAGTCAGCAGGGCTGGGGCTCCCTCACCTGCCCACCTCTCTGCACACTGAGCTTCCTCACTTCTGCAAAGCCAACAAAATGTCTGCAGGGCTTCCCAGGAGGCCGCTGCGCCGGACTGAGGGGCGAGTCCAGCCCACTGTGATTGTCACCATGACTGACGCATAGGACGGCCCTCATCAGCTGCCGGGAGGTAGGCTGGGTGCTGCTGCCTCCCTGCCCCTTCCTTCTCTGCATCACCCTCCTGGGCCCCGCTGGGCACTCCCACAGGTGGCATCCAGGCTGTGGGCAGGGTGGCTCCTGGACTCTGCCCGCTGCAGTGGGAACGACTCTACCAGCAGCCCGTGAGAGCAAGAGACGGATGTCCTGGGACACAGTGGGGCCTTGTGGGCCTGTGCTCCTGCTGCTGGCCTGGAGGAGGCCAGGGAGCTGCAGATTCGGACTGGAAGCCCAGCCTCAGCCTCCCTTCACTGTCCTCCACTGACTCTCCCTCTGCCTCCCTGGCAGCTCTTCTGCCCTTGGGAACCATGGCTCCAGAATTCCGCAGGGTAGCAGGCTTTTGGCACACAGATGGCTGGGCACGCGTTAGGAAATCCAGCTTCCCTGGGCCCCTCTGGGTCTCGCCCATCCACACTGCACTGTACCTCCACCAGCCAGTGGCTCAGCTTGGAGGTGGCACATCTCAGATCGAGGACAACAGAGGAGATCTGCAGGGTGCCCTTATGGGAGGATCCTTCTTTGTCCCCAAGAGGCCATTTGGGGGGACAGCCATCTCCATGTGCTGTTGACTGTGTGTGATGCCAGGGGCACAGCCCTTCTGGGAGGGCAGAGGATACAACCGAGGACCCAGGCCCTGGGTGGTGGCTCTGCAGCACTGAGTAGACCACCTCCGAGCCGGTGGCCTGGGGGTCCTTGTCTGTAACCTGCACATCCTCTCCTGATTGTCCTGTGGTGGTTCTGTGGGGTGGGCTGAACACAGCAGCTACTTCTGGGTGGCGATTGAGGCAGAGGCCACAGCAGATCCCCAGGAGAGCATCTGTTAATAGGTGGGAATGGTCCCAGTACGGCACAGCCAAGCCACGTGCCGGGGGTCCTCTTTCTTGCTTGGTGCTAATGGCACTCTCAGTGGGCCACGGCATCTCCACGAGCTGCATGCGGATGGGCAGACAATGGGGGCCGGCACGGATGTGGGCACACAGTACCACCTGCCCCCTTTAGGTCTGTCATGAGGTGGACACTGTACTCTCCTCTGTGCTTACTTGTATTCTCTGTCATAAATGTGTGATAAGAAAAAAAAATCAATAGGTGTTGCTGTAGTGAAAAGCTTTATCCAATGCAGGCTTGTAGGCATGGAGTGGCAGCTATGCCCGCACGAGGCTCGAAGTGGCTGGGGACACAGCCTTGAGGGCCCCTGGGTGCCCACAGAGCTAGGCCAGGGCCACTGTGACCTGGGTGTGAGCCCTCAGTGCTACAGAACTCCACTTGGGTGTCCTGTGAACAACAAATTGGTAATCCTTGTGTCCCAGGGGACCATCCAGGCCCAAGGGACAGCAGCTTCGCTGAGTCAGGATTTTCTTTCTCTCCCCAGCTCTCTTTCTGTGTCTGTCACTTTCTCTCTGTCTGTGTGCCTTTCTATCTGAGCTCTTTTTCTTCCTTTCTCTGTCTGAATCTGTCTCTGTGTATCTGTCTGTCTGGAGAGATCCATAAGTCTTCAGTCTTAGGTGGGTCAAGGGTAAATTCATCTCAGTTGCTAGTTTTTCCCCTGAGACCACAAAGCCAGAATCGCTGTCTCTGAAGTAAGGTATTGTGACAATGACTCAAAGGCACTGTCAGGAGATTCTGAATGCCATTTCCCCAGACACTGCCTCTTTCTAGGACCCGAAGGAAACACATTTCCAGAACCTTTCGTGTGGCTGGCTCTGGTGCTTCTCACTCTGAAGATGAAGTGCTGGTCTGGTGACCAAAGAGCATTTCTGCCTCGAGTGCTGCGAGCACATGGCCAGTGCTGGTCCCGATCTTCTCCAGCAGTGGCTCGAAGCTGTGTTGTCCCTCACCCGGATGGCCTCCATCTATGGCAAGGCCGGATCTTGAGGAAGTGCAGGATGGTGTTGGCTTCACTTCTTAAGGTCTCTCCAGGCCACAGGGCAGAGAATCTGGCCTGAGATGCTGGGGGACACGTGAGGCTGTAGAGGTCACTGTGTGTGGGATGAGCTTTCTGCAGGTCAAGTCGTGTGGCTGGGGGTGTGTGTGGAGCCCGAGGTGCCCAGTGCTAACCATAGCACGGGTCACAGGGCCTCGCGGGAGCGAAGCTGCGGTCACCTTCAGAGCAGCTCGAGCATCTCTTTCACCTTCTCGTCAGGCCATAAATATTCTAATTAGGAAACATCCAAGATGAATCGGATTAGCGTGCGGCAGGTCTTGCACGCGGGAGTGGCTCTTGGACCACTGCGGCTTATCACGGTCCCTCCTGACAGTTCATCATGTTAACGTGCGATTTACACAGCTCTCCTAATTAGACTCTGTGCAGTCACGTCTGCGGAATTTCCCATTTGTGACAACTCACTTGGCCAAGTGGGGGGCAGCAAGTGGGGAGACATGTCCGTGGCGTGCTCCCCAAAGACCCTGCCTGCTGCACAGGGGCTGGGGCGTGCACATTTTTAAAAGGAAAGAAGAACTGAGGGGGGCTGGGGAGATGGCTCAGTGGAATACGTGCTTCCCTGGCAAGTGCAAGGATCTGAGTTCAATCCCTGGTTCCGCAAAAAAAAAAAAAAGAACTGAGGAACAGCGGCTGGGCCCCTTCCCAGGGAGCTGTTCAGATGCAACCAAAGCGGGGCCATGGGGGTGGGCAGATGTGGCCCCCCCCGGGATCCTGCCTGGTAGGACGGAGCTCTTGCTGAGACACAGATGGGCCCCTTGGGTCCCCAAGGCCTGGCTGCGGTATGGACCTCCCCTGCCCTGGGCCTGCATGGTTGTACTGCTTGCCACTGAATTGCCATGGCCAGGGGGCCGTCTGCTCAAGGTGGTCATGGGAGCCCCTCCCAGCTCTTCCCTAGAGATCCGTGGGAAGAACATGGAGCTGGGAGCACCGAGCACACCCCAGGCTGTGAGGACAGCGCCTCGCCCAGCAAATCCCACGGCACTGTCCCTTTTGGCAGCTCCTCCTGTCACCCTTACCCTGAGACCCTGATCGCCCTGTAGTAGCCTCAGCCCACATTCTCAGGGCCAGGACTCTGCATCTCCTTGCAAAGTCACCCCCAGCGCCACATCTCGAAGCGGACGCTGCGTCTCGTGCCTGGGTGAGAACACAGCCCGTGCGCATAGTGTGACTTCTCTGGGGCAGCCTCAAGCTGTGCACTGTCAGGAGAAAAGAGAATTAGGAATGAGCAGCAGAGTCTGTGGGCTGCTCACGAGGCCCTGGGGGCCCCTACTGCTGCCCAGCCACAGCAGGGGCGGGAATCCCGCACGTCAGCTGTGGGCACACTTGGCTTTCTCAGCCTCTGCTTGGGTTTCAGCTCCTGTGCCCCTAGGGTCAGAGCCGTGGTCCTCCTGGGTGCGGCCTCTCATGTGCCCATGTTGTCCCCTCTTCAGCTCCCAACCCGTGACACCCTGATGTCCCTGCAGTGTGCCACTGTGGCATGGGCTTGTCAGGCTGCCAACAGCTCTCTGGCTTCTGTGAGTCTGTGGAAGGGTGCTGGGGTCCCTCTCTGCCACACAGGCAGGTGCCCCAGGAACTCAGTGGGTCAAGGCTTGAAGCCCAGCCCTAAGCTTGAACCTTGTCATGCCCCACAGTGATTTGGGGTCCTGGGCCTCCCCTCCACCAGCCCCATTCTGTCTCATGGGCAGGGGACAGAAGCAGGGAGGGGACTCTTCCCTCAGACCGAACATCAGGGGCAGACACCATCAGGACAACAGAAAGGAGCAAATCCTGAGCTTTGTCCCCAGCAGGCCCAGGAAGGAGGATGGTGGTGCAGTGCTGGCCCCGCAGAGATGCCCTGGCCAGGGCGCCGGCCCCAGGGTCCAGCTCCCTCCAGGCCGCTTAGCCCCTGGGACAATGTGGGACACCTCCTTATGTCTTGCTACCTGGTCCCTGCATCTCTAATGGACTTTCAGTGTACATTATTGGGGAATATCTCACCAGCCATGTGAAAGCCCTGGACAGACACCATGAACCACTCAGACAGGTGGGGTGGCCAAGCCTCTGCTCGGCTCAGGGCCAGGCCCATCTCACCAGACCTGGTCAGTGTGTGGGGAAGTCACAGGGTGGTGACAGTGCCACACCTCCAGGGGCGGCACCATAGACCATGACCTGCCCAAGGGACACCTGCCAATCAGGTGTGCAAAGGGCTGAGAGGTATCCCTGTGGGGCCAGGGCAGAGGAGTCTACCCAAGGGTCCTATGGGCTCTGTGGTGCCCTTGCTCCCTTCTCGTGTCTGATGCTCAGACCTTACACCCCCACTCCTTTTTTGGGGGGCCTTTCAGTAGTTGTAGCTCTAAAGGGAGCCTACAGAAACAGCTTATGTATTTGTTTGGTTGAGAAATATCTGATACTCTTCAATAAAATGTAAAATAGAAAACTCCACAATCGGCCCAGGCAATCTACTTCTTGCTCTATGGTTGGACGTGGATACAAGATTATTTCTGGCCTGCTGTCCTCTGTGTCAGAGCAGTGGGTCCCAGGTCACCAGCAGGGGTGGGCCTGGGCCCCACTTGTATGCTCACGCTGGACCTCAGGCATCCTCTCCCGATTGGTCTGTAGATAGGGAGGGGCCGACTTAGGCCTCTGTGAGCACCAAGAATGTGCCAGGGATGGAGGTATCTTGTGCCTTGGACGGAGGCGCCCAAATCCTTCCTGAGAGTTCATGTCTCACAGTCTCCCTTGAGGGTACACCTGGCCTGTGACCACTCAGCTGGGAGAGGATGTGGCTCAGCTGCCCGCCTGGGCCTGCGCTGACCCTATGTCACTGAGCTGCTTCCTATCCTGATGCACGGCCCTTTATAGTTAAGATTACCAAGAAAATCTCACACTTCCCAGGGTGCTTTTGTGGCAGCTTGGCATTGGTTGGAAAGACAGAGGTGCCAGCAGAGTGGTAGGGCCTGTGCTGGGGGTCAGAGCCTAGGTAGAGACTCAGACATCCAGGCCCTCACAGCTCTCAAATCTTCTAGGACCCTGGCTGTGGGGTCTTTTTTGGGGGCCCTCCTCCTTCTTGTAGACTCAGCCCCCAAGGTGACATTGTAAGCCCCCTGCTACTGGTGGCAGTTGCAGCCCATGGCGTAGGGGCGTAGACTCAGACTCGGGCTGCGGTGCAGAGGAGGGGCAGATGAGATGCGCAGGACAGCCTGCAGCTGGGGTAGGGGCCACGGCAGGCCTCTGCTGAAGAGTCCCCAGGGGGGCTGTGAGCCTGTGTGCTCTGAGTCAGTGAGGAGGTGCCCTGGGTGCCAGGAGCCACCTGCACGGGGTGGACACAGGCAGGTGGCACCCACTTCTCTTGCTGTCTGGGTGCTGTAAGCTGGGGTGGGCACTGGTCTCCCCGGGCCCCCAGTGTGTGTCCAGCAAGGAGCAGGGGGCCAGGAGCCTGAAACAGGCCCTGTTCTTGCTGGGCTCCTTTCCTCTCCACTCTCCCTAGGGTGGCTGTAGGGACCACAGGCTGGTGGAGGGGCCTGGCTTGCTCAACCTCCCAAGGTGGTATGAGAGCAACGTGCTCATAGAACTGGGCTGGGGAAGTGACCAGGGCTGTCCCATCCATGCCCTTATATGGCACAAGGGTGCCCAGCTGCTGGGCAGGGTGCTCACCAGGGGTGGCTCTCTAGGCAGGTGCTCAGGTGCCCAGGTGCTCAGCTGCAGGTCTGTGGTGGCTGCACCTCAAGAACCATAGAGGGGAGGCTCATGCGTGTTTTCCCAGCCTGTCATACACCCCAGTGGGCTCTGTGCTGAGGACCTTGCGTGGTGCCTGCTTGGTGACTTTCCCGGAGCAGCTGCTGTGTGCACTGCTCTGTTGTCCCCACCTCCCTGCGCATCCCACCTCAGGTCCTGCTCACCTCACGGTCCAGGCCGGCCGCCACTGTGACAAGGTCCCCGGTCTCACTGTTTATGGTGAACATGTTCTGCGACGGGCTCTGTGGGGTCTGGGTCACGATACGGTATCGCACCATCCCGTTGGCCGTGGTGCTGTCGTCGGCGTCACTGGCTGTGACTGTCATCACATAGGTTCCTGGAACGGAGACAGCAGCAGGTGAAGCTGCCCGACACATGGCTCTGTCCTGCCGCACGTCCCGGGGTCACCACACGCTTGCTGCAGCTGCAACCTCCCTGCAGTTTGCTGGAGGCCTGTCTGCCCTTCATGGGTGTCCAGAGCAAATCTGCTAACACCCAGCCCCAGGGAATCACAGAGGGATTCCCTATGCTTAGCATGTGCTGGCTGTTTTTGCCCTGAGCTTCTCCTGTTTGGCCAGGGAAAGAAGAAGGGGGGGGGGCAGGGATCTTTTCCTCCAGGTCTCTAGAGCACCGGACAGCAGACGAAACCTGGGACCCCACATCTAGCCCTTCCCCGAGCCACTTGGCCCAGGCATGGGGGGCAGGTGTTGCCAAGGCAAAGTGGCTCCTGGGGGTTAAGGCTCATTCACCAAACATTGCCACATTGCTGAGCCCCTACCATGCCTGTGCTGCAGCTGGCGGGAGGCCCCAGCCGGGCAGCTCCTCACACCCTGTCCCCTGGTGCAGCTCACTGACCTCTCCCATGCAGGGCGGGGCTAGGCGCCCATACCTCTGGGAGTCCTGCCTGGGCATGGCCCATGCCAGACGGCTCACACTGATGGCCTTGGGGCCTCCTGGGGACACTAGAGGCTTCAATGGGCCAAGCCACAGCCTTCACTCATCGAGGAATGGCATGGTTTGTGTCTAGTTGTGCCCCCAGTGCCTCATGCAGTCATGGTAGACCTCTAGAGTTTGTGATTAACTCGTGATCCACTGGGATTATGGGTGTGAGTGCTGCACCCAGCCTGAATACAGATACCTTGAATACAGCTTGAGACAGGCTTGCTCTCTGCTGCCATTGTTGCTGCCACTCCGTTTTCTCTTTGTTGCCACCATGAGCTGCTGCCCTCTGCCCTGTGCCACTCTGCCTTGGAACCAGCCAAGTATGGACTGAAACCTCTGCTGACCGTGAGCTAAATAAACCCTTCCTCTCTTTCCCATCTTGCAAGATGGCGGGTGAAAAAACTGAGAAGCCAGACACTAAAGAGAAGAAACCCGAAGCCCAGAAGGCTTCTGCCAGTGGTACTGGTAAAAAGGGTAAGATGAAGAAAGCAAAGAAGTCCAAGAAGGGGCAGCCCCACTGCAACGGAAATCCTGTCCTGGTTAGAGGAATTGGTAGATACTCCCGA
>PVKA01033598.1:0-24222 GCA_004027165.1 Ctenomys sociabilis
CAAAATATAAATTGCCAAAATGTAAATTAAATGCAACTATGGGTTTAAAATATAGTTTATCTATTCAATGAATCAACTAGTACAATATATTGAGATGACAGAAAATTGTCTGTACTGCATACTCCTCAAATTAGTGGCTGCTTATTTATTCTACACTTAATTAGAAGACCATTGATAGGAAGTTTATGAAGCAATCATCAATATACTAAAAAATTATTTTTAATTTCATTTTTTACTGTTGAGGCATAAACTTTAAAATATGTTTCAGGAAATTTAGTTCCTGTGCCTGGTCTAAATGTATGGAATTAATTTTGTAGACTAAAAAAAAAAAAAAAAAAAAAAAAGCTATAGAGTTTCCTTCTGTGGAAGTATTTTTTTTTTAATTTTTTTTTATTTTATTGAAGTACAAATATCAATCACACAGTTTCAAGACACCTTAACCATACAGATTCGATGAATTTATACATTGCAAACTGTTTTCATAATGTTTTGGTATTGTACAAGGTGCATACATGATATTATATTTACAGATATTATTTTAGCAGGTATCTCTTATCAGTGAATTAGGAGTGTAGCTGCTTACTTATCCTATTTTTTTTATACCTGAATTATATCAAAAATTCAATAATTATTTACCTAGTGGATGACCATAGTACTAGAAGCCGACATAATATCCTGTCCAACCACCATTAGTGCAGATCTTGCCTCTCATAAGATTATGTAGAAGCACAGCATTATCTATCCCAGTGAGGTTTTTAAAAAACTCATTTTAATTCTAGAATTTTTGAATGACTGACATTACAACTATCTGTGTAAGAATTGCAGAAGTCATAATTAGGAAAAGATACAGATTAAATCAAATTATTTTTGCTCAAGCTGCACTATTCAATTTTGATAGCCACATGTGACTACTAAGCACTTAAAATGTTACTAGATCAATAAAGATATGCCTTAAAATGAAATGCATACTAGTTCTTTTTTTAAATTTTTCATTCATTTTAATGAGAAAATAAAATAGCACTGAAAGTTTCAAAACAGGTTAGTAGACAGTTACAATAATTAATGCACTGCATATTGTTGTCTTCATAGTTGTTATTCAGAGGACAAGATGCAGACATGATATCTTGTCTAATATTAGTATAAACCTTTTTGCTCATTGAACTAAGAGAAAGTAGCTGTATATCTATCCTATTTTGTATAAATATATATTTTTTCACTACAAAGTGGATGGTCTTTTATTTATATCCCCCTTTTTGTTTTGTTTTGTCAGAGATGGGTGTTTCATTGCTGTTAGAGAAGCTGTATTTGGAGAAGTCTTTAAAGGGCCTTTTTTGACAATACCATGCAATTTTAATCACAGTAGCTTTGTAATAAAATTTCAAGTCAGGAATTATAATGCCTCCTGCCTTGTCTTCATTATCCAGGGTTGCCTTTACTATTTTGTGGTATTTCTGGTTGCAAATAAATTTTAAGAACGATTTCTCTAAGTCTGTGAGGTATGTTTGGTGGTATTTTGATAGATGTTGCATGAAATCTGTATAACAATTTTGGGAATAGGGCCATCTTCACAATGTTGGTTCTTTCTATCCAGGAGTGGGAAATATTTTTCCATTTTCAGAAATCTCCTTATGATCTCTTTCTTCAGAGTAATTTTCATTGAATATATTGTTTACTTCTTTATTTTTTAATTTTATTTTATTGAGAAATAAATGACAATGAGACAGTATCAAAACTGAGTCATAGGACAGTTTTAATAATTAATACATTGTACATTGTTATCTTCTTAGTGGTTATCCATAATACAAGAAGCAGACAGGATATCCTGTTCAAACACTATTAGTACAAATCTTTCTACTCATTGAATTAAGTGAAAGAAGCTGTATGTCTACCCTAACTATTCTGTATATACAAATACAAAATAGTCCTTCCTTTGAATCCCTTTTTTTTACTTGGTCCTGTCAGAGATGGGTATTCTGTTGGCATCTAAATACTATAGGTGCATGAATTCAGCAAAACTAACACAGTCCAGCAGTCCACAGTAATAGTGAGTTATCTGCAGAAGTTGTTGACTTGAGCCTTTCACAGCTCAGGATATTAATATGGCTTTACTTTATATGCCTCGTGTTTATACGTTTCTGCTGGATGGTTAAGACCAAAATAAAGCAAGACCTATATAACAAAAAATATAACTTTTATATCTGACAAGATCAGACACCTACCCTCAAGATTTATCCTGTAGCCCTATACTTCAGTTTGCAGATCTTTTGTCAGTGTCAGCCATGGTGATAAGTCACAGCCATTGTGTGACCAATTTCCTCTCTGGAAAGCCTGAGAGAATGTTTTCTCTTCTTAGGCACATTCTACATCATCGATCGCATTCCTCTGTGGCTCCATAATCTCCTTGATCAGAAAATTTGGGGCACAACAGAGTTCCATGATGTTACAGTACAGGTTCTCCTATGTCCTGAGTCTTCATTGATCTTGAAAGGCTAGGAACAAAATATTGGCTAACTTTGCAGCCCTTCCTTTCCTCCAGTTTTTGATATGCAAACTTAGGTTGTTAACCCTCAAGAAGAGAAGCTTATTATTACCCTGCAACATACACAGTTCAGTTTACCCTATCTGTCTAAGTATCACTCATCTTAGGCATAACATGAAATAGGTATTTTCCATCAAGTATTGGTATGTTAAACTTTAAGTCCCTACAGAATATGAAGAAAAAATAATTTAAAAGAAAGGAATAAATATTTACATATTTTACACAGAAATTTAGAAATTTAACCATATACAGCATTGTAGCAGGACAGTCCTGTGACATTTTTTTCTTGTGTGTTTTTTGCATTTATTTATTTAGCTATATTCATTCCTGAGTATTTCATTTTCTGTGATGCTATTATAAAAGGTATTGTTTCTCTAATTTCCAGCAGAAAAGTATAAACATGAGGTATAAAATATAAAGCCGGCAGACTCAGGTGCCGGGAGTTCAATCCCTGGGCCTACCATGCTGGCCCTGCCCACATGAGATGGCGATTGAGACTGACGTGTACTTGTAATCCCAGTACTTGGGAGGCTGTAAACAGGAGGATTGCCTCGAGTCTGTTCTACGCAGTGAGATCCTGAAGACTCTGCCCTAAAATAAAAATAATAATAATAAAAAAATAAAAAATGAGGCTATATTAATATGCTGAGCTGTAAAAGGCTCAAGTCAACAACTTCTGACATTGCTAGTCCTGCAGATAACCCACTAGTATTATGGATTACTGGACTATATTGGATTATTTTTGCTGAATTCACACACCTACAGTATTTGAATGGTAGTAGAATACCTATCTCTGATAAAACTAAACAAAAAATGGGATTATAAATAAAGGACCATTTTGTAGTGAAAAATAAATATATATGTATATCTGTTTATACAAATTAGGTTAGACATACAGCTACTTTCTCTTAGTTCAATGAGAAGAAAGATTTATACTAATAGTGTTTAGGCAAGATATATGTCTGCATCTTTTAATATGAATAACTACTATGAAGACAACAATATGCAGTGTATTATTATAACTGTCCTACTGATCTGTTTCAAAACTGTCTCATTGCTATTTCTTTCTCAATAAAATTAATTTTTAAAAAATAAAGGGCCTTTTCATACTTGATACCAGTTCAAATACTGTAAGTACCTGAATTCAGCAAAACAACCCAATATAGTCCAATAGTCCATAATAATAGTGGGTTATCAGCAGAACTGGCAATTGTCAGAAGTTGTTGACTTAAGCCTTTTACAGCTCAGCATATTAGTTCTTAAAAAGTATAACAAATAGCATTTCTAACAATTTTAAGATATACATGTTTAAATAATAAGACTACATTATATATGTTGGATTGGATTAAAAGTTTTAAAAAATAAAAATTTGTCTCTTTTTATTTTTTTAAAGTGTGGCTACTAAAAATGTTTAAGTTATTCATGTGGCTTGTATCATATTTCCACTGGATAATGCTGATCTGAATGCTCATTTAATGGTTCATGGCAAAATCACCCTTAAATTTAGGCCTTGTGAAATCATATATTGAGGTTGAGACTGCTACTACAATGTCAAGAATGGCACAATTTTGTCTTTCTTCAGTCAGATTTATAAATGTCCAAATTAGCTTTGACCCACAATTAAGAAAACAGTTACCAATTACGACACTCTATAAGCAGTATTCAATTGTTAAAAGCTAGTCTGTAGAGTACTGGTATAGCAAAAACAAATAGTAGTAAATAATAAAAATACTCCAGGAAAATTATTTTTAAAATTAAGTATCTGAAGTGATCTCAGTTTTTTAACTCTCACTTATGTAAGAGACAGTCTGACAGGCAGACTCTGGAAGCATATTTGGTTTACAGTCATTAGGCAGCCCAGACTTCTTAGAAATCTGTAGTAGTTCTATTGCTGTATAGCGGGTTTATTTAATTTAAATGTTTCTGATGTGAGAGAAAATGAAATATTACTTTCCATGTCAGTAGTGCCACTTTAAAGGAGAAATGAACTGATTAAATAAGCATAGACATCTACCTCTAAACATGAAAATGATTTTTAATCTTTTAAAATTTTCCCTGAGATATTAAAAAATAAGAAAGAAAGAGTAGAGAGACCTGCTAGATCCTAATCTGTAAGCAAAGAAGCACTTGAACAGAGATGTTCACTTTGGGCCATGTCACTTACAGGCATGTTCTATGCTAATATCTGTAAGCAGATAATGTGATGTTAATCACAGATCATTATTATCTACTTCAGGTACCTTCTTACTCTGCAGTATGAGTTGTTTTGTAGAAAATACTAGTTTCAATTTGCTATATCAAAAAAAATTTGCTATATCAGCATGCTATATAGCACTCAAATATATATATGTATATATATATATATATATATATATATATATATATATATACACACACACACACAATATTAGTATTTCAAATCCAATTATTTTAATTTAACATTATTTTTGGAATCTGTAACTATGAAACTATAATATGTACATACTGTATGTGTCCTTTTAAAAAATGTGGTTTTCTACATCAGCTATTTAGTTGATAATTGAAATACAACAAACATGACTGTGGTGATCTTAGATGTAAGTCATCTTTTGCATCATTGTCCCTATTATTTCAAGTTTATTTTTATATCGTTTGGTGCTCTCCAGTCAGTGCTCTGATTTTAGCCTGTGAAATCTCAGATTCGCTGAGATGCAAATAGCTTTAGTATTGGAATACAGGCCCACATGCAAGTTTGCCTTTTCAGGAGAGTGGGTAGGGGATAAGGCTAGATGGAGAAAAGTTTGTTCAGCTGTTTACCAAATTGAAATGTGTGTTTTAAGTGGAAGAGTCTTTAGAGCACCCCATTTCTTCTTGCAAGCTTTCATTGTAACAAATCACATGGCAAATGTGTGGCAATTGAAGCAAACTATTTCCACATAAGGAGCATTATAAGCAATCAACTGGAAAGAAGATAGAAACCAGTTTGCACTGTGGAGAACACTAAGTCTGTTTACTTCATGACTATAATATCACAGCATTGAGTTAAAATCATTTTTGATCAGAACAGAGACAAATAAAAGAATAAAGTGAAAACAGAAAATAAGAAAACATGACTTCTAATAAAATGAGGAGCTAGAGCTAAATGTAAAAATGAGTGATAGAGCTCCTAAGTTTTTATAAAATCAGGAGGCAGAACATTCCTGAAGGAAGAGAAAAAATGTGAGCATCTGATTGATCTGTCTGGCTCAGCCTGGCCCTCCAGCACACTTGTTAAAAACCTTCTCATGGTTATGACTTCTCTATACAAACCCCATAACTGCTTTGTACTCTTCTCTCCTGCGGGGCCTTCCCAGCTGCTTCAGACATAGCAACATTTTTTCTATGCCTCTGATATCTTCCTCTGCAGTGAACAAAGTTCACAGCTCACATTGGGCCCACTCAAGCCCCTTTCCCATGTGTTGTACTTCACATGGTCCTTTTACATCTGACCTCTCATTTGAATCATACCACTACCTTTTGTTGCCAATTAATAGACCCTCAGCTATCTCTGTCCCATTTCATTGTCTATAAGAAGACTAACTGGAGAAATTAACTGTGAACCTACAAACAGCATGGGAAAAGGCAGGACAAGCACCAATTTTTCTGACTCTCGATTATGTGTACTTTTCACCCCCACCACTAACATTCACAGAGTGTTTCCTCAACAGCTACAGCAACAACAGACAAGCAAAGTATTCTTTGACCCTGCCATTTGTGTTCTACTGTCAGGCTCTTCCAATAGGCTTATGTTCAAAGCTATGGCATAGCATGGTGTAAAGACAGCTGACTTTGGAGTCACGCAGATCAGAGTTCATTCCCACTCCTGTATAGTTGTATGTTCTTAAACACACTTCTAAATCTCAATTTCCTTTTATCTGAAAGGTGCTTTCTTGGTGGGTTGGTGAGGTTATTAAGTGGCAGTGACTATATTGAGGGTTTATCGCAGTGAGAGACATGATAAATTCTAACTTTTTCTTTTTTTTTTTTTTTTTTTTTTTTTTTGGTCTTTTTAAGACAGGGTCTTACTATGCAGTTCAGGCTGGCCTTAAGCTCACTTTGTAGCTCAGGCTGGTCTCGAACTCACAACAATCCTCCTGCCTCAGCCTCTAAAGTGCTGGGATTACAGGCCTCCGCCACCACGCCCAGCCAAATTCTAACTTATTATTAGGTAATTAACTCCTGGATGCTGACTTTGACCCATACTTCTCCACTGCACTTGATCCAGCCCAGAGTGTTCCTAAATTTTTCTGACTGAACTTGATGGCCTTTTCTCAGGCTTTAACTTTCTCCTACTGTATATAACTATTTTCTCTATTCTCCTGACTTTATTAATACTATAATATTAATTCCTCCTCTTCTGATAGTTTCTCTTTTATCTAACTTATTACTGTGTTTTCCTTTTCTACCCTTATAAGTAAATCTTCTATGGTTTTATTTGCATCCATTGTTCTTGTTGACAAGATTCGTTAAATTAATAAATTAGAAAGGAGATTGTATTGTGCAATGCATCTTTAGCCTTGGTTCTTCCTTATTTCTCTCCTTTCTACTTTCAAATATGGAAACATCACATTGGATTTTTTTCACCAGCAAACAGTTAAATCCTCAGAACTTTAGCAATAAAAAGCTTCAATTATCTTATTCTGGCAAGTGATATCCCTGCCCAAACTGTCTCAATGTGATGATGATGGTGATATACCTTTTATTTTCCCACTAGATTTATAGAGCTGACACAATAGTTTTACCTATATTTATCTAATGTTTTCTTCAGAATACTGTGAGGTGGGTAGAATCCTAAATTACCTATCACATTTTATAGATATTGTACCATTCAGGACTGTGGCTGTAGCTCAGTAGCATATGAGCTACCTGGCATGGCCAGGGTCTGGATCTCATGCCCAGCATCTCCTCTACCCCTAATAATCCAACTTTACTATAAGAAAAATGCCTTTCTCTTTAAGTCATACCATTTTTGCTTCTTATTATATGTAATTTCCTTGATATATCTGGAATGCTGGATTGTCACCTTAAGAATAAACAATACATTCTTATGTAACAAAGAAAATTAAGAAAAACCAGTAAAATGCATGGCAGTAAATTGATTTACTTATTAACAGATCAAGAAGAATTATAGATTTGGAGGCTGAAACTTAAGTATGAGTTTGGAGAAAGTATTTATGCATGTTACTTTAGTGCCAAGTTTTTACTAAAAAGTGTAAAATTTGTGTGCTAATAAGAGATGACTTTTGTATAGATTTAAGCTGACAAAAAAAATATGGGTGTTATATTGTCAAAGATTTTAAAGGGTAGGAAGTGAGGCTTAGATTAAATGGGGGATTTCATCTCTTTAGTTAGAGAAGTCTTCATGTTACCATGGATCACATCCATTCATTCATCATTCACTCTAATTGTCCTTTGTTCCTGCCTAATGAAGTCTGTTGTATGTTTGTTTTACAGATCTAAAGCGGGAAGCCAGTATCTGTCATATGCTGAAACATCCACACATTGTAGAGTTATTGGAGACATATAGCTCAGATGGAATGCTTTACATGGTTTTTGAATTGTGAGTGTGTACTTCATTTCTTAAGGAGTAAAAGCTTTAAGCAATGTTGGTATTAGATAATGCTAACACTTTACTTTTAACATTTAACAGTAGTTTGGGAGAACTCATCTATTTAGAAAGACCTTCAATCACAGGAAAAAAATACTGTCTTAAGGTTCATAACAGTAATGAAAACAAAAGGTGAGCTTATTCAGCTACCTTCCAAGAAGAGGCTACCAAAACAAATAGGGTTTAGAGAATAGAAAACTCCGAAGATGCACAAGTTCTGACCATGAGAGTGGAGGCAACCATGTAGCATGACTTTCTGGCAACAGTGATAATCATGTAGTTTCCACTTTTGATATAATCCCCGTGTTGCCCTGTGAGGAAAAATTTGTAGCTAACAGTGTAGTTTCATTTCATTAAGCTACTTGACATATTTTTTTACAGAAATTTTGTAAGATAGTACAGTTTGAGCTAAGGATAGTACAGCTAAGTAGTCCATAGCTGCTAGTTGGATGATCATCTGAAGAGTTTGTATGGAGTTTTATAGATAGAATCCTCCAAGGTTTTTTTCTTTGATCCTGTTCTTTCCAAATTAATCAGTAACTTCAATTAGGTAGAAAAAAAGCAGGTACATTTGCTAGATATTCCAAAATGGCAGGATTAGAGGGTATATTCATTATCTATTGCTTCATAACAAATTACTTCAAAATGTAGTGGCTTTAAAATGCAAATACTTGGTGAGATAGCTTGGCAGTCTAAGCGTCTGCCTGGCTAGTGCAAGTACCCAGGGTCTGATCTCCAGTGCTGCATGCCAAATTAGCACATCATGCCAGCTACTGAGACCAGGCGTGGAAGCACACACCCCAGTACCAGCGCTAGGGAGGCTGAGACAGGAGGGTCACTATGAGTCCAAGCTGCATAATGAGACCCTGTACCAAATAAATAAATAAATATTTATTTAATTTTAAGGTGAATGCAAATCTATTGTGTCATTCTGCACATCAGGAATGTAGGCCCTTAGGGGTCGGGGAGATAGTTCAGTGGAATAAGCACTTCCCTAGGAATGTAGGCCCAACTCAACCAAGTCCTCTGGTTAAGAGTTTCTCATAAGGCAGTAAGCAAGGTGGTGGCCAAGACCAAAGTCATTTTAAGGCAGTGGGGTCGGTTTGTTTTCAAGTTCACTCACATGGTTGGTATTCATCTTCAGTTTCTCTCAGGCTATTGGACTGAGGGCCTCACTTCCTTAAGAGTATCCGTTGGTTTCTTGTCATTTGAGCCTCTCCATAGAACAGTAGAACAATATGGCCAGCCACTGGCTTCTTGGGGATAGGGGGTGTCACACACTTACAACTTAACCTCTCAAATTACACACCATCACTCTGCCGTATCCTGTTATAAATGAATCGGTAGATCCATCCCACACATCAAGGCCTGAATAGCACAGGTGCAGGTCTCTAAGAGGCATTTCACACACTGCCTTCCACAGAGAGCTAGCTAATAAATTGGCTATCTATATCACAACTCAAAAATATCTTACAGGTTTGTAGTGAAAGAAATGAATCAAAGGTGAGATTTAAGACCAGTTTATACAGACCCATCATTTCAATATGTGCATACAAAATTAGTGTAAAAAAGATGTAAATGTCTTAGTTATTTGCAGCAGCTTTTGTGCCTTGGGTGGAACATTAGGCTACATCAATTTAAAGTATCTTGTACTATATTCAGAATAAAGCCACACTTCCACCACACTGTACTCTGCTCCTTCCCCCTGGACTGTCCATGGTAAGACAGACACCAGAATGTTTGCAGAAGGAGACAGCCAGAATGAGAAAAGGCCTGAAAGTTCTGTCATAGAATCACAGCCTTTAAAATCTTTGATAGCAAACCTACTGAAAGAATTTTGGAAACCTTAGCTGCTTGTTCCATATCTTTTTAAGTTAATACATAAAAACTTTTATTGTGAGAATATAATTTTCAGTGTATTGAATATTCTCTTAAACATATTTTACTCACAACTGCAGAGCTGCACCTTTATCTCATTCACTTTGTGAGAACTGTCTGCTATGTGACCTACATGGCAAAACTATTCTTCATTGTCACTTAACCAAGGCAGAATTTCTTGCTGTTAGGAAAACGTCTCACTTCATTTTTCAAATAAAATTAAAGTGTTAATAGACATCCCAGTGACACTCCTTACTATTGATTTCAAATTCTAAAATAGATAAGGCTCTGCCATGAACAGGTTATCTATATGACATAAGGTGACACCTTTTTCTTTTTTAAAGTCTCTTTGCTTTACTCCCAGGAGTATCAAACTGTCATAGGACCTATGTATTCTCCAGCTGTCTCTTGAAGCTACAGACATTTCCAGATAGGAGAATGATTTAGCTGGCTGATTAGAGATGTGAAAAGAAAAACAGCAGATCACAGACTTATTTCAGAAGGCCACATTACAGCAGATGAAAATCTGAAAATCATTACCTTAAAATAGCTCAATTCATGTGTCCCCTGGAAAAACTTGGGTACTCCAGACATATCTGAATCCCACATTGAAGACACCTAGCTCAGAAAAGTTCTTGAAGGGCCTGTAGGTTTTGTTACCTATGAATGTATTGGCTTGCTTATTCTTCTGAGAGTCTCCAGAGCAGAAGGCCAAAGGCAGAAAATAATCAGTATCTTTAGTTACTTTAAAATTCATTATGAATGAAATTATGCATTTATTCAGTGGAGCGTAACTAGACTCACAAGTGGCAGATTTCACCTTTAAGTAAGGAAAGACTCTCATGTTGAAACTTATTCCTTGAAAGCTATCTCAGACTGTGCAGTTACTCACTAGAGATGCTTTCATAGAGCTGGATCCATCCAAGTGAGCAGAACATAAAGTTTAACTTTGGTACTAGAGAGGACCTCTGATATCCTTTCCAATTTAAAATAGTAAAATTCTTTCAAAATGACTTTTTTGGTTTAATTTTATTTTCTATTCAAGAAACATGTTTCTGTCCATATTTTTATTCTCACAAAACTGAAAGCAGATTTAATAATATACTATGAATTAATGAGGATTGCATAGTTTTTAAATTCACTTACATTTTACCATGTTTGCTTTTTGTACCAAAGAACCCCAGATAAAGGTATAGTAGAGGGGCTGGGGAGAGGGCTCAGTGGAAAAAGCACTTCCCTGGCAAGCACAAGGTCTGAGTTTAATCCCCAGTTCTGCCAAAAAAAAAATGTATAGTAGAGAGAAGTTGGTCTTTGATGTCAAAATCTAGGATTTAGTCTTCATTATTGAAACAGTCTATATAGGGCATCTTATAGCTAGCTGTGTATGCTCCAAATACTTCAGTGGCCGTATATTGCAATATGATCCTCATGATGAATATAATCATAATATATTGCACACATGTTCTAATAAAAGTAAAAACAAATGAGATTTCATTAAACTTGGATACTTAAATACCAGAGACCTAATTCTAATTTTAACTCAACTCACTGGAAGCCAGGCATTGTGGTGCACTCCTATAATGCCAGCACTATGAGAGTCTAATGGAGGAGGTTCACAACTTCAAGCCTAGCCAATACAACTCAGCAGCTTGGGAAGACTACATCTCAAAAGGAAGGCTGAAAAAGGGCTGGTAATATAACTCATTGTAAAGATCCTGGATTCAAACTGCACCACAGCAAAAAAAAAAAAAAAAAAAAGAATAAGAATAAGAATAAGAATACTCACTAAACCATGACTTCCTATTTCATTCTTTACCCTTTGATTTTAGAAAATTTTGAATGAAAAGAGAATAGTATAGTGAATGCCAGTGTACTAAGCACTGAGCTTCAACAGTTATCAGAAAATTTTAACATTCCTGTTTAAAATATCCTTTTCTTCTCCCAGAGATTTCTAAAGCAATATCATTTTACATATCAATACACCTGTCTGTATTTCTCACAGATAGAAACCATACTATTATCATACCTAACAAAATCAATAAATTCTTAATATTTTGTCATAGGCAATTGATGTTCAGTTTTCCCCTACTGAACATTAATTTTAAATATTTTTCTAAGTTTAGAACTTTTATTAGCTCTAGAGTTCTGGAAGTAGGTTTCACAAATTCATATTTAACTAATAACTTAGTTGTTTCTTAAAAGGACCAGAAACAAAATCGAAATGTGAAAATTCTTTTGTATCATTGTTTTATGAATTCACTTCAGTAATTTTCCTTTCCCAGTGTTTTTGGATCCTTGATGTCTTGCTCTCAAACCAACAACCCCAAAACACCAATTACTCTGAGATTTAATCCTGTGGAGCAAAGAGCAAGACCAATCCATTTGTGTGTGGCTCCACCTACTGGTTAGACGAGAGATTGCTTCTCTGCACCAGAGTTTTTAGTTCCTGGCAATAGATCTGTTCCCTTGGTATTCACATTCAAGAATTCATTGTTCAGTTTATGATCCTTCTCACGGTTTAGTAATATGATACCAGTACAGAGTAGACTAGAAAATGGAAAATAAATGAAAGTATGCCAGTTCACTTTTCAGTTTGTTGGCTACCAAGAGACATTTTTATGATTTGCCAAGACAAAATACTAGATTAAACATTTTTAAATTATCAACAAGTTTCTTAATATAGTATCTATATCTGTCTTTGCCACATGCTCTATGTAGTCAACACTGTTTCTCTTCCTAAAATTACAAAATCATATGGCCCAGCCATGTTGCCTGTCGCATTGCTTGGAACTAGTCAATATCCACTTAATTATAGTTTGAGTCTAAATCGTTCTTAAAGACTCATGAAACCAGACACTTCGAGTAGCAAAAAGTCAGAGCAATAGATTTCATAACTTAAGATTAGAAAGACCTGTGTAGAGCCTGTTAGACAAGTGTGTGGCCAGGACCCACCACAGACATTCAGTTCAACAGATATGCTTCTAGATGGGGCAAGTCATTGATTGATCTTTAAAGTAGAACTAATACTACTTGCAGCCATGCCCAACCTGCAGCTTGCCTTTCATTTCACTTTGCTTTGTTTTTCTGACGTTGAAGAGGAATTATCTTGGACCACATATAAAATATATAATACAAGGGCCTGCCAAATAGCTCAGCAGACTAAAACACCTGCAAGCAGGCGCAGAGGTTCAATCCGTGGGCCTGCCGTCCCAGCCCCACCCCCATGGCACACTGAGACAGCAATTGAGACTGGTTGTGGTGGTGGTGGCGTGCACCTATAATCCCAGCTCTTGGGAGGCTGTAAACAGACAGAACACTGCGAGTCCAATCTAGTAGTGAGACCCTATACACCCTGTAGACCATTCCCTAAAATACAGAAAATAAAATAAAATAAAATATATAATACAGTTAATGTATATAAATAAAACTTCCTTTTTATATTATTTATTATATCTTTTTTAAAAAGGACCAAAGTAAAGGTGGGCCACAGGTTGGACATGACTAATAGAGATCATCTTGTCATTTCTTCAATATACACAATAGTTTGTTAGACATCTGTATGTATTTGCACTACCTCCATTGCTTTGGAAATACATATAAATTTGATTTCTGCAACATGTTACTGAAACATTTTAAAATACAAGCTCAGTTTTGAAGACACAGTTGAGATATATTACCCCCCAAAATTAAAAGTTTATTTCTAAGTAACACATCTAGCTTGTCTTTAGTAGTGTCTGGTACTTGAGTCATGCTGTAAATCCTAAATTGGCTGGCTAAGGAATTTTAATTACCTTATTATAGAATGATTATATATACCACAGGGAAACTTTTACAGTAATTAAATATGTATTTAAGACGCATATGACATGAAAATAATAGTTTATATCCTTTAAAATAATAGTAGCAGCTTATATTTTTAAAGCTTACAAAGGAGATAAGATTCAGACTTTTTTTTTACTTTTGCTTTATTTTTTTATCCGATATTTATGCATGAGGAAAGGCGGATTTGTTGAACTCATTTATAGTGATAAAGCAGAACTGATTATTACCAGCAAACTTGCCACTTAGGGAAAATATGTTTGGTCCTGTATCAAGCAATAAAAATCTGGACTGTAGCACTTTAATTTATCTAAAAATGTACACATATTTTTATGACCAGCTTTCTCTATTTTGATTTTTCTTCTTTTTATGTGTAATAATACAAATTGTCATTCAGCAAAGTAAATATTCCTCTAGATGCACTACACCCAAATATTTAGTTGATTTAGTCTTAAGAACTGTGTCAGGGGTTCCCAAAACCACTTTGAGTTTGATGATTCACTAAGACACCTTAAAGGACTCAGTACATACTCATCTTCACAGCCATGATTTCTTATAGGGAAGGGATACGAGGCAAAATCAACAATAAGAAATGGTGCATGGATAGTAGTCCTGGGGAAAACAGCACAAGCTTCCAAGGATTGTCTCCCAGCAGCAAGTCATGACAACATGTGAAACTTACCAACCAGCAAAGCTCATTAAGGATTCAGTGCTCATAGTTTTTATAGGGAGCTGGTTACACAGGCTCCCTATGCCTGACACATAACAAATTCCAAACATCTAGAGACGAAACATTTGTTCAGCATAAATCATGTTGTTTGCACAAGTACTTTAGACACAGAGAGCCACTCTTTCCAGTCAAATAGGCAGGAAGATCCTGAAATTCAAGTTCCAAGATACGCTGACAGTCAAGGGCCAACCTTAGAAGCAGGTTTTTCAAGCCTTTCATAAGATATTAGTTCAGGCTTGCTGTGTTAATTCTTCTGTATAAACTAAAGCAGAGATAAATAGAAGATGGATTTTCAGTGGATAAACTCCTAGATCTGCAAACCAAATATAATTGCCTACAAAGATAATTAAAAGATTCCGATTTTTGTTTTTAACTTTTAAATGTAATTATGGTATGATTAACTTAGGTGGCCACACCTTTAGTATGAAATTTGGTTAGTTTTCTGCTATTTAAAAGAAGTGTAGTTTATTTATTTAAAATGAAAATATAGAAGTAGTTTTTAATATACATTTACAATATACCTACAAATTTTTTTTGAGACAGGGTCTCACTATGTATTCTGTCCTGGTCTCAAAGTCACTATGTAGCTCACATTGTCCTATAACTCATCGTGTTCCTCTTACCACAGCCTCTTGATTACCATTGTGCATCACTGCATCCAGCCCTACTATACAAATTTAGGTATGATGGAAATTATAATGATAAAAATAATGTCATAAAAAAGTGAATCTGTGAATATTTTTAAATATTTTCTTCAATTTATAGTCATCTTAATTACATTGAGATCATTATATATGCAGTTTTTGTTTTCAGATTCCTTTCACTTAATAGTTTTAAATATTTTATTATGCCATTAAATATTTTGTGGGTATAGTGTGTAACGACTATAATAAGTTATCTGAATGTATGCATATGCCTTGTTTAATAACTTATATCTATACCGTTGTTTTTCTATATTAGAAATAATGTTACGGTTCATATTACAGTAACTACTTTTGTTTTTTCAAAATGCATTTCTGGAAGTAGAATTACTGAAATAAAACTATATGTAAATATAAAGTATTTTTTAAAGTATTCTATATTTATAAAGTTAACCAAGAAAAGGTGCTTGTACATTTTCTCTATACTTATTTTCTTACAAGTTCTACAGTCTAAGGGATGATTGAAAGTTTAGTATACTATAAGCCATTAAAGGAGTCTCATACTTAGAAACTCATAGTTGATAGATAGGTTATAGAGGTCAGCTGAAGAAGTCTAAGTTTCTTGTAGCCATAACACATTACTCAGACCATCAAAAAAAAAAGTTTACCTATTCCCAAATGACAAGTAATACTCTTATTTGCATAAGATTTTTACATATTTTGGCACATATTCTTCCACTGCATTTCAATAAAAATGTCAATGTGTTAACATTAATTAAAGCAACTTTGTATAAAACTACTCTCAATTTTATAACTGTTTCACTAAACAGTATCTTATAAAATTGTAGAATTATATATGATCAGGCAAAAGACCATATTTAAAGAGATCTTCAATCTAAAATATATGGCCTATCTATGAGCTAGATGCTTTTTTAAAATCTGGACTTAGCAAAATACATTTGACCATGTTAAAAATAGTATCTTTGGGCTGAGGAGATAGCTTGGCAGTCTAAGGTCCTACCTGGCAAGAGTAAGGACCAGGGTTCGTTTCCTGGTACCATGCCATGAGCTCTAGAATGCCAGGTACACTATAGCAGCCACTGAAACTGGGCATGGTGGTGCACACCTGTGATCCCATCACTAGGGAGGCTGAGATAAGAGGGTCACTAGAAGTCTGAGCTGCATAGTGAGGCCTTATACCAAATAAATGAATGATTTCTTTAAAATAATATCTTTGTTATTAAAATTTTGATTACAAAAATAAAATTAAAATATAAGCATATGCATACAGCTTTAACCTTTTTGATACAATGCATCACATTTGGAAAAATGCATCTACTAAATGTAAAGCTTAAGGAATCATTGCAAAATTAGAAACATATGACTACAACCCAAGTAAGCAAATTAAAAAACTGCCAACACCTCAAAAAAAGCTTAATCCCCCTTTCTGACTACAGCCCTTTCCTCTATCAAAAATAACTTTAATCTAGACTTTACTTCCATGCTTTTATATTTATACTATCCAAATAAGCATCCTTCCATAATATAATTCAGTATTGTCTATTTTTAAGTCTTTTTTTTAAATTTTTTAGGGAAAGGTCTACAGGGTGTTCAGGGTCTCACTACTAGATCAGACTTGTAGTAATTCACCTGTTGTTTACAGCCTCCCAAGAGCTGGGATTACAGGCCCAGTCTCGATTGCTGTCTCAGCGTGCCCCGGTGGTGGGTCCAACATGGCAGACCCGGGGATCGAACTCTGGCCCCTGCACCTGCTTAAAGTTAAATCTTTATTTAAGTGGTATCATACAGTATATATTCCTTTCTAGCCTGCGACATTCATCCAGATTTCTTTTACACAAGTCTTCCTTTATTTTTGTTGTGATGCAGAACTATAATGAACAGGCTTTCCCTATTTATTTGTTTTAATGTTAGCAGGCATTTAGATGGTTTCTAGATTTGGCTCTTTTGAACAATGCTATTGTAAACGTGTATGCTGGTGTACCTAAGTACACTCATATACTCATAGGTATTTTTAAATATACACAACTATAGTTTTTCTAGAAAATAAAAAGCTGTTTTCTAAAGTAAATTTATAAACTGACCATCCATTAGTGGTGTACGACTCTCTGAGGTGATCTAAGCCCTAGTTTTCTTGAGTCTGCCCTTGTTTAAGCATATTTCTGGTTTTCATTAACAGCACCTTCCTTTGATTGCTGATTACTTGTGCCACACATCCTTCCTAATACTTGGCATTCTCAGAATTTTTAACTTTGGCTGCTTGGTGGACATCAGAATCTCAATGCTGTTCCCTGATTATTTTTCCCTATTGCCACTTAGTGTCCTATCCCTTCTTTCTTATAATGCTATTTTTGATCAAAAAAGAGTTATCAGTCGGGTATGATGGCACAGGCCAGTAATCCCAGTACTCGGGAGGCTGAGGCAGAAGGATTGTTGTGAGTCCAAGACCAACATGGGCTACAAAGTAAGCTTGAGGCGAGCCTGGGCTACAAAGTGAGCCCAAGACTGACCTGAACTGCATAACATCCTGTTTAAAAAAAGTTTCAATTTTTTTTATGTATTTAGTACAGGGTCTATAGGGTCTCACTACATGGATTAGACTCGTAGTGATCCTCCTGTTTTCAGCCTCCCAAGCACTGGGATTATAGATGCATGCCACCACGCCCATCTCAGTCCTATCTCAGTGCCCCCCTTCCCCAGTCCCTGTGCCTGGTTAGTCTGCTGAGCTATCTGCTTGGCCCAGAAGTTTCAATTTTAATATAGTCTAATTTGTCAACCTTTCCTCTTATGGTGTCTTGTCTAACAGCTACTTACTAAACCCTGAGATCATGAAGATACTATTTCATGTTTTATCATTCATTTATCTGGCATAGATTTGAGGTATGTTGTGAACTAGAGGTCCAGTTCCATTTCATTCCATATGGATATGTGGTAGTCCTGGCACAATTACTGAAAAAGCCACTCCACAATAATACTTTCACCATAAATCAAACATGCATATGTGTGTGATCATTTCCAGCTCAGTTCTAGTCCATTGACTTGTTTGTCTGGCAATATGTCAAGAGCTGTTCTCGTGTTGGTTACAGCTTTATAAATTCTGATAATTTGTACAGCAGGCCTTTGCAAGCTTATTATTCAGGATTTCAAGAGATATATATTTGTCCCTAAATTTTCTACATATGTTTTGTAATGAGACTGTCAGTTTCCATCAAAAAAGTGAGATTTTCACTTGAATACATTAAATTGGTATACATTAAATCTGTATACCAATTTGAGAATAATTGGCATGTTTATAATATTGACTTTTTCAATTGATGAATATAGTACTTATCTTGTTATTTATTTAACACTTTTATTTCTTTCAGTAACTCTATATATTTCTCTTTAGAGGTTGTGTACATCTTTGTTATGTTTATTTTTAGACGTAATGTCTATATTTAATAGTAGCAGTCCTATGTGGACTTTCATTTTGTTAGACTTATTAAGCATTTACTTTTATCAGTAAATCAGTCTCTTTCACTTTTCTTTCTTCTTTCCTTCTTCCTTGTACTAACTTTGTATTCCTTCCATCCAATAATTAATTTGTAAAATCATTTGGATTTTTACACATATGGTCATATCTGTGTATATGACCATATACACAGGATTTGATTTTCAGTTACTTTACATTATATTTATTTTTTTGCTTTTACTGTGATGGATAAGGCATCTAGAACAATATAGTAGTGGGTAGCAATTATCTTTGTTCACATTTGATCATAGAGTTTGATAAGCATGACTAGATGATGAATCTGTCTTTCATCTGTTACTGCCCTGAATTGCATTGATTCTTGAGTTGACCCACCTTGATAATGATGTGTAAACTTTTTTTTATTTTTTTATTTTAGCAAAGGGTCTGCAGGGTGTTCAGGATCTCACTACTAGATCAGACTCACAGTGACCTGCCTGTTTACAGCCTCCCAAGAGCTGGGATTACAGGTGTGCACCACCATGCCCAGTCTCAATCACCATCTCAGTGCCCCCTGGGGGTGGGACTGGAACAGCAGGCCTGGACATTGAGCCCCTACCCCCTGTACCTGCTCTCAGGCACTTTAATCCACTGAGCTATTTGGCTGGCCCCATAAACTTTATAATCCTTTTTTATATACTGTTAAATTTAATGTAGGCTTTTTACATTCCTACTTATGGAAAGATTGTACTATAATTTTCTTGTACTGCCCATATCACATTTTCATGCCTATACTACACCAACTTGATAAAAGGAATTTAAGGAGTGCTCTTTTTGTTGTTGTTTGTTTTTCCTTGTTATATGATTGGTAAAACTTGCTTCTAAACACACCTAGACCAGTTATTTTTAGGAGAAAACTTCATTTATGATGCAATTCCTTCAGTATTTATAGAAAAATGCAGGTGTTCCATCCATAAACTGTGTTACTTTTACTAAATTGTACTTTGCAAAAAGTACAGCTTATATGAATTTTAAATTTTTTTGGCAGAAAGTTCATATATTTCTACACGTTTTGTAGTCATGTCTTCCTTTTCATTCTTGATAATTGGCATTTTGTGTGTTTTCTCTTTGCATCTCAGCCTTGCTAGATATTTACCAATCTTATGAGGCTTTTCAACATCTTGCAGCTTTCTATATCTCTCTTACTGTGTGCCATGTTTTATTTGAATAGTTTCTAACCCACTGTTGTCTCCATCGTTTTATTTTCAATTTAATTTCTGCACATTTTTTCCTTTAATTCAGCTTTACTGAGTCCTTGGGTTTTAGGTTTCTTTTTTTAAAGGGATATACTTTTTTTTTTTTATTCCGGATTCTTAATATTTGTCTTTCACTTGCAGCATTCAGTTCATTTATAATTAATTATACTTTTATATGTTGATAAAATGAATTTTGTGCCTGTGGTCTTCTTACGTGCTTTCTTTGTGCCATCCACTGCACATTTCTTTTCCTGTCTTTATTTGTTTTACTTGGATCAATTGCATATTTTCATCATTATATCTTTCTTTAGAGGTTTAAGTATTCTTTTCTGTTATGTTAATCTGTAACCAAGCCGGGCGTGGTGGCGCATGCCTGTAATCCCAGCACTAGGGAGGCTGAGGCAGGAGGATTGTTGTGAGTTCGAGACCAGCCTGAGCTACAAAGTGAGCTTAAGGCCAGCCTGAACTGCACAGTGAGACCCTGTCTCAAAAAAGACAAAAAAAAAAATCTGTAACCTAAAAATTGCTTCCTCACTCATTCACATTCTACTGTTGATACCATTATTTTCCTGACCAGTATAAGAACTGTAGAATATGCTAATTGCATTGAATACCTCCCTTGACTTACAGGCTATTTTTTCATGAATTTAAATATTTGTATCCATCAACTATAAGTTGCATGAATTTACACCATTCCCAGTAGTTTCGTTGTTTTTATTCATTCAGATTACATATATTTATTCTTTCAGCATCTCCAAGATTTTGTATAGTTTCATTTTCTTTGTGTCCATTTTCAAACTTCCCTTTTTTATTAGTTTCAGAATTTCCTTGTACTTCCTTCAATGTTAGGCTATTTGCTGGGTAGAAAATTCTTGATTGGCATTTTCTTTCTGTTAGATGTCATTCTGCTATCTTTTCGCTTCCCATTGGTATTGAGACTTCAGCTAGCAATCTGTCATTTCTAAGGATAATCTGTGTTTATTTCTTAGGTAATAAGTTTTCCTTTATCTTTTCTTCTCTGTGATGTATCTTTAAAAATGTGCATATGTTTATTTTAATATTGCCTTAAGTTCTTTACATTTTTTAATCTATGTATTGCTATTCATGTTTATGAAAAGTTCTCAGCCATTATCTTTTCAAATATTGACTTTGCCCCTTTCTTGCATCGTTTTAGGACCCAATTAAATATAATAAAAGTGATATCTTGTGGTGTTCTCTACGTCTCCAACCTACTTTCCTACATTTTTGCATGCCTTCATGTTTTCTTTGTTTCTTCTATCCTATCTTCTAGTTTTCTAATTTTCTCTTTAGTACTAAAACCTGCTGTTAACCTATGTTGTTTTAATTTCACTTATATTATTGTTTAGTTTTATATTTTTATTTCCTTTTTATGTCTACTATGTTCTCATTGTTTTCATTTTCTTATTTAAAAAACGTCAAGCTCAGCCCTTATGTTCTGAAACACTGTGATCTTAATCCATATTCTCATATTGGGTGACTGCCTTTGGTTTTGCTATTATTATATGTTAATTTTGCTGGTTCTTGGTCAAGATCTCTTATCCTTTCTGGTTCCTGATTCATTCTGACCTCATGCTAGAAATTATTTTGAAACTTATTAGCCTAAAAATGGCACTTTCTTTCTCCTGAGAGAATTTTTATTTGTTTGACCTAAGCATTTTCAACCACTAGCAGTTTGTGGCTATCTTATTGTACCCTACCTCAAGTTTATTTATACAAAGAGCACAGGAGGACACCAGCCCCCCCACAGATGACACCTCGGGGTCACACCAGTCCTTCTGTTTTTACATCAGCAGATAAGAGGCTTTTACTGTGTAGCCTTTACAGGGGCCTGGGCACCTTTGGGAGCCTGGGCACCTTTAGAAGCCTGTGCTGGGGCAGAAGCTGGAGCTTGGCTAGAGCCTAGGCCTTTGGCCAGCAAGGCCTACCTATAATCCTTGGCAAAGCAGGCACAGATATGCTTCCCAAGCTTAGGGTAGGCAATATAGGCAAGTCAAGTGAGCCTGTGGTTTACTCCCTTTGGGATGATCTTGGACTTGACGTCCTTGGACTGAATGAGGGCCTTGATAGACTCGGCACATACACTCATGGCCTTGGCATTGTTTGCTTACATCTTCTTGAAGCCCATCTTGCACTTCTTGGCAAAATGCATGTTCCTAAGGAACTTGGGATCTTCCCCCTTCAGAGATTTGTATCATTGTGACTGAGGTTTCTTGATACCATTTCTGAGCCATTTTTGGGACTAGGTATGCATGGTGTGGTTCTTGGCCATAACTACACTGTAAACCGCAGCTGCCGAGTGCCTGGAACCAGAGTTTGTGACTATCTTAATTGAGACTTCAGGCTCAGATTTTTTAGGATAGAGCCAGGCTACAAGTCTGTAAAGGGCTGATTTACTCCCAGCTCTTTAAGGCCACAACTGAGCACTAGAGAATAAAGTTTATCAGATTGCCTGATTCCGACTGTCTTCCTTAGGGAGGTTTTCTGTATAAGCAAATGTCTAGTGGGCAAAAAATACGACTGATGGCCTCACTTATGTGGGTCCCTGTGCTTTCCTAGGTCTCAGGCATAATATCTCACAATTTGCTTAATACTTTCATGATTTTAGGAAGTTTTTGTTCCAACTTTTTGGGATTTTTTAAAGGAAGATATAAACTGTACTCCCATAATTGGAAGCCTGTCTACCAATATATTTAAAACACTTTTTACATTAGGTACATATTACTTTCCATAAAGTTTTGCCAATTTTATCTTTGTGCAAATGGTAGCTTAGAGTACTTATATTTGTATTTTAATAGGTTAAAATGATGTTTTGAATTAATTTATACCTTTTTGTCATTAATGTGGCCATGTATGCTTGAAGTATGTTTCCCCACTTCTTTTTCATTTAATCACTGTCTTTAGGCTTTTGGTGCCACTTTTTTCAATTTATTTTTTTTGAAGTACAAATATCAATCAGACAGTTTTAAGACACCTTAACCATACAGATTCAATAAATTAATAATACATTGCAAACTGTTTTCATACTGTTTTGGTATCAAACAAGGTGCATACATGATATTATACTTACAGACATTATAATAGCAAATGTCTCTTATCAGTAAATTAAGAGTGTAGCTGTTTACTTATCTTAGTTTTTATACCTGAATTATATCAAAAATTCAATAATTATTTTCCTAGTGGATGACCATAGTACTAGAAGCCAACATTATATCCTGTCCAACCACCATTAGTGCAGATCTTGCCTCTCATAGCATTATGTAGAAGCACAGCATTATCCATCCCAACTCTACTGTCTATACACACACATCATGATTTTTTATTTCTGTACCCCTTCCTTTGTCTACGCCTGTCAAAGGTGGGCACTCCATTGTCATTCAACTAACTTAGGTGCTTGAACTCAACAACACAATCCAACATAGTCCAGCATTCTACAACAATAGTGAGTTATTCAAAGAAATTGCCAACCATAGCCATTTACAGCTCAGCTTAATATTATGGCCCCGTGATGTATACTTCATTTTTATACTTTTCTGCTGGATGGTTAAGACCTAGATAGAGCAAGACTTATATACCAACACATGTACTTTATGTTTCTTATGAGGTCTGTGAAGTCCCCTCAGGATGTATCTTGTAGTCCTGTACATTATTCTGAAGATCCTTTGTCTGTGTCATCCATGTGGATGAGTCACGGCCAATGCTTGACCAGTTTGCTTTCTTTGAGAGCCTGAGAGAAAGTTTTCTCTCCATGTGACTCTCCCCAGGCACACTATAGAACTTCAATCTCTTTCCTCTGTGGCTCCATAATCTCCTTGTTCAGAAAATTTGGAGCTCACCTGAGTCTCATGATGTTGCAGTACAGGTTCTCCTATGTTCTGAGTCTTCGCTGACCTTGAAAGGCTAGGGCCAAAATGTGGCTGGCCTTGTGGCTCTTCTATTACTCCAACTCTGACTTGTGAACTTAGGTTGTTAACTGTCCAGAAGAAAAGCTGATTAGTATCCTCCAGCATATGCCATTCACTTTGCCTTATCTGACTCAATTGATTTTAGTTGTTGTACATTTCCTTTTGTATTTCTGCTTTTTGCTTGTTATACTAGGGAGACTATACGATATTTACATATGTGTGTCTGGTTTATTTCACTTATGAGTATATGTTCAAGTGGCATCCACTTCAGTATAAATGCTTCAAACTTATCATTCTTAATAGCTGAGTAATACTCCATTATATAGAAATACCACATCTTTTTC
>PVKA01033599.1:6308-24333 GCA_004027165.1 Ctenomys sociabilis
TTTTTTTTTAAACAAACCTTCTCTCTCTCTCTCTCTTTTTTTTTTTTTTTTTTTTTTTCTGTACTGGGGATTGAACTCAGGCTCTTGAGCTGGCCAGGGAAGCGCTTATTCCCCTGAGCCATCTCCCCGGCCCCTGCATGAGTCTTTGGGGGGACCTCTAGACACAAGCCATGACACCGGCCTAGAGTCAAGGCCTTTGATGTCTTTACATTTGTCCTTTTCCTCTGTTTTCACACATGCTCCTCATTTGGGCTCTTAAAATTTTTTTTCCTCATGATTTCATCTTAATTTTTTATTACTTAGCTCTTGTTTTTTATTAGCATATGTCTTCAGTGCATAATGATACACTCGTGGTGTGGAGTTGGCACATTGTGGTTCTTTCCTTCCCCTTCCAGTTTTTCCCCTCCTGCTCCCTCAATCTCTAGATTGCCTTTTTCTTTGCAAAAGATTTATCTCCCTGTTTCCCGTTATCCATCCCCTATTTTTTTCTTTAAATGCTTTGCACTTTGTTTCTTATATATAAGAGAAACCATGTGATATTTTTGCTTGTGGGCCTGACTTATTTCACTTATTGTTTTAAGGTACAGCCATTTTTTTTTTCACAAATGGCTCAAATTTGTTCTCTTTATGGATGAGCAATACTCCTCTGTGTATAACTAACATGTTTTTCTTTATCCATGTATCTGTGGATGGACATATATGCCCTGTCAAGACTTAGCTATTGTGAGCTGTGCTACTATGAATGTGGGGACGGACACGTGCGTCACCGTGGGCTCTCATCATTTTGCCTGCCTTGGACTTGAACTTCTTGTCTTCTCTTCCTCTGATCTCCAGTACCCAGTGAAAATTTCATTGTTTCCAGGGGAGGAAATGGTTGGTGCCCTTGGTGTGTGGTCATGTTGCTTGGTGCTCAGTGTTCCTGATCTTGCACCGGGCCATTAGAGCATGCCAGGCCCTGTAGAGCAGGCTGGAAGTGCAGGGTGAGCACCCAGGAGAGCCCCCACCCACCGGCCACCAGCCACCACTGGGTGCAGCTGTCCTACGTCCTCAGCCCGGGCTGGGCCCCGCCTTGGCTGCTGCCCAGGAGTCTCTGGTGGGACACCTATTTACTGATATGCCTGGGTGGCTTCCTCCCTTCTACCTCACTCCACAGGTCCCAGTGTTTCCCACAATCACTTACCAAATAAGCTGCTTGCCTTCTCTTAGGACCTGCCTCTGGGCGGACTCAGCAGGGAGGGACAAACACTGAATGTGCACAGTGCAGGAAGGAATGGCAGAGCCTGATTTCCTTTGGATGGAGGTTTTCTGAGCTGAGACTGAGGATAGTGTGGAATAGCTGAGTAAAGCACACATGGAGAAAATAATAGGAAGGCTCTCCCTGGTGTGAAGGTTCTGGGGCAGGAAGGCGAGAGCGGCGAGCAGGACACAGGGCATAATGGACAGGTCCGGAAGACCTACAGCCTGCCAGTATACTTGCCCTTAAAGCTTTCCCTTTCCCTCTGGTTTTCTGTCTGTACACTTTTAAGAAAGCCCATTATGGTCTAGCTTCATTTAAATTCATCTGAAATGAAATCTATAATGTTAACAGTGTTGTCAGATGGGAAGGCCTCATTTCTTTTTGGTTCTTTTTCACCGAACACTATCTATGAATTTCTGGGGAGGATATGAGGATTTTGATTGTTTTGATTTTTTTTTTTAGTATGACCACATTATGTTAATTTCCCTATTGTCTTAGGGCATGAGAACATAAAAGCAATAACTCATTTATATGAAGACTGAATGAGCTGAGAGGTTGTCATGGAAACCAAGGGAAATATTCATGTTGGCCTGAGTAAATTGAATAACCCTTGTTGAAAGATTGAACACAGAACTTATTTATCCAGTTGTGTGGTACATGGAAGAGATGAGAAAATCAACATGAGAGATGCGATTTTGGGGGAGGGGTACAGGGAGAGAGGATGAGGAGGGTGAATACATGCTAGTGATATATTATTTTATTTAAGCAGTTATTTCCCTTGTCTTTGTCACTAAATGGGTGTGAGGTTAGAGAAGAGGTCTGAGGGAGAATGTGTGGGAAAGGTGCCCTTGGGAAGGTCTGCGGTCCCCATGGCTCCCGATGCTGGGCCCTGGGCATGGTCCTCCCCTTGGGGCATCCTCCGCCATCTTGGTCCATGTGGTTGAAGGGATCTAAATGTTTTTGCCACTTTCACTTTTTTTTGGCAGGCTTCTTCATGCTATTTCAAGGAGGCTTTCAAAAATTACTAGTTCAGTGGCTTTTTATTTTTGTAAAGTAATTTCTTCTCTTGTTAAATAACCCCTTGGAAGAAAGGCTCTGATGGGAAAGCAGAGCTGAGTGCTGTGGTTGCCTGTGATTACAGAGGTAGCCAGGACTCAGGCAGCCACTGAGCCTGGGACAGCTGAGTCTGGGACATGCTCCTGTAGGGGTCAGAGATGAACAGGGCATTGGCAGAACAACCTTAGGAGTTGCATCTGGGCAGCATAGAATGATGGTGGCTCTTATCTCATTGTTTTGAGTTTCCTGTGTTGAATGCTTTAGAGGTATTGCTTTCTCTTCAGTGGTCTCTACCCCCAAATCCTCCAATCTCACCTCCTTCTTATAATTCTTCCTTCTTGTGTTTGGTTCCTTGACCATTTATGGGAGCAGGTGACTTGGGACCCCAAAATGGGAAGTTGGTTGCAAACAGACCCCTGATGTTTCCCCACCTGTATCCATACCCTCTGCACATGACACTGCAGCCCCTCTCATAAAGACAGATCCAATTTCCTCACTGTTTGAATGCAAGTTGACTTTGATTTTGGCCATAGTGATGCTATGTCATTTTGGACGTCAGGTCTCACAGCCTTTTAGTGCTTCCTCCTATTCTCTTGAAACCCTGATGTGCCATGTGAAATTGTGGGACATCTTGCAGGAAGAGGATGTGAAGAGGGGCTCGTTTGTCCCAGAAGATACTCCAGCTGTGTCTGAGTGCCTGGCTAAGAGCAGAGAGCCATCTGGCTAACTTGCCTCTGCCTGTAGTCCTAGGGATGTGTCTAGCTGGAGTAGGAGGACCAGGCGGCCGATCTGCAGCAATTGTAAATGTTTCTCATTTTATGCCACCAAGGTTTTGGGGTTTATTGGTATGCAGCATTACTGTAACGGTAGAGAAATTAAACACTCTTATTTCTCTTCTTCCATCTTCCCAGATAGTCAAGTTATTTCCTATTTCTGCCTATGGGACACATTGCTGTTTGGGACTAAGAGATGCTGGCCATTTGCCATAGATACAACTGGATAGTACAGAATGTTGTGTACAACACAAGGGGAAGGATTTAGTTTCTTTGTGAAGCGAGAACATCAAATCCTCTCTATCTGGTTCCTGTAGAGGAACTTCAGGGCCACAGTGAAATGGTTTCCCTTGGGCCATGTGAAGTAGAGGTTCCCAACTTTGGCTTTTTTTCTAGATAATGTCTGAGTTCAAATATGTGTAATCATGGCGAAGTGCCACAAGGTGGGCTTAGCATCTCACTGCCGCTGACCGTAAGACCCTGAGCAGGTGTGATGTCAATACCCAAAAATGCCACGAGGGCTTTAGGGTTGCTTCTGAGAACAGGACAAGCACATTTGTTGACTTCTTTCTGGAGAGCTTTTTTTTTGGGCATTAAACCCAGAAGGAACTGGAATTTCATGGCTGAGTTGCTCATAGTTTTCATGAATTCATCAACATTATAGGCAAGTAGGACTTGATAAATGCTTCATAGTTGCTAGAGTCTGAATATTTGTGTGCTGCCATGTGTTGAAACTTAATTCCTGATATAATAGTACTTGGAGGTAGATCATGAAGATGATGCCATTGCTGAATGAGATTAGTGCCCTTTTGCAGATATTCCAGAGAGCCCCTTGTGTTTCCTCCATGTGAGGACACAGAGAAAAGATAGCCTCCTATGAACCTGGAAGCAGACTTTGCCAGACACCAAAGCTGTCTTCACTTCAGTCCAGGACCTCCCAGCCTCCAGAATTGTGTGAGGCACATATTTGTGTTTATAAGATGTCCAGTTCAATATTCTATTACAGAAGCCTAAGTGGACCAAGATAATACCTCCAGCATCTCCCTAGAGGATTATATCCTGCACTAATCAGAGCACTGATAAATCCTTCTAACTTTATTCAGGCCACCTTTGCCTTAGCTTTATTTTTACTTTCACAAATAACATACATGAAAATCTTTTGAAAATGATGTCATGAATGAAATTTAGTATTCACAAAGCATCCTTCCCTGGCATTATTACAATTTTATGGGCAACAGAAGCCCCAAAAGGCAAAAAATTTGTTTAGGGTGTACAGCTGCAATGTGACAGAATCAGAACCAGAATCTGAGACTTGCTTTTTCCTCTGTCTCTGGAAACCCTGAAATCCACCACTACTGGTGAGGGAGCTACTATGCCCACAGGCACTGATTACTGTCCCTTAATCAGGAAAAAAATGGGAAATCCTTGCATATCCAATTGAAGAGGGATCGGTAATGTTTATACTTCCATGTAATGGACTGGTATAAATTGATGCATGAAATACACTAATATTAGAAACCACATCTACTATAATGAAAAATGCCAAAGGAAAGCAAAATGAAAACTGTGAATTAAATACAGAGAGTAAAAACCAGAAGAAAACACATGCAGAATCATAGCTGTCTTTAGACAGTATGTAAGCTCTGGTATTCTGAGAAGCAAGAGGCAGAACAGAGTGGCATGGACTGAAGGTGACGCCTGTGAGGGAACAAGGTGAGCCATTGCCATCTGCAGGCTGCATGCTTGATAGGGAGCAGATGGAAGGAGGTTGGTCAGGACATTAGCTTCCTGCCACTGGGAAAAAACCGCTAACTGAAGCAGCTTGAAGGAGGGGCTGGGGAGATGGCTCAGTGGAATAAGCGCTTCCCTGTCCCCTCTTGAGCCCGGGACCAGGCCAAGCAGCTTGAAGGAGAAAGAGTTCATTTGCTTTGACTCACGGTTTCAGAAGTCTCAGTCCATGGTCATCTGGCTCTGAGGTGGAACCATCATGGTGGATGGCATAGAGGAGTGCTGCTGCCCACCTCACAGCAGCCAGGGAACAGCTCGGTGCAGAGCAGAGAGGAGGAGGCTGGGGCTGAGTAAGAGGTGTGCTCTCCTAATTGCTTAGGTGTCCCTGAGGCCAGTCAAGGTGACAATCAACATTTACCATCACAGAGAGGAAGGGCTTTGGGCTTCACACAGTGTTGAGACTGCTTCAGCCAGACGAATGGTGAGTTCCTGGGGCAAAGCTATGTGTTGGGTGAATCTCACACTGGCAGAAGCAGCCTAGTGTTCTAGCACTCCTGCTTTGCTCAGCATTTGGCAGGGAAAAGCCCTGGGGGGCCCCCTCTTGGGTTCCAAAACACAGCATTAGGGGCTACCAATCAGCTCTGCTCCCAGAGCTGGTTCTCTCAGAGTTCTAGGTAGGGAGATCTTCCGTAGCTGCCAACTTCTGCTGAATTATCACAGCAGGTGAACCTGAGAAGCAGGGCCGCTGTGCACTGCACCTGGGTTGTCAGGCTCTGGAACATGCTCTAAAATGTTACACAAAGCAAGTTTAATATAGCTAGGCCGCAAGAGAGAGCAGAGGCCTAGGGTACCTTGTGGGCCATTCCTTCCTAGCTAGGCTCAGAAGATCTGCCCCAGAGTGGCTGGAGTCACACAGGTGCATGCTCTACTCTCAGACAACAGCTGAGGGACCCCAGAAAGCACCCTGCTCTGGGTTTCCTGCTCTGGGGATGTGGGACTCACTGGGCTGGGTGCTGGAGGACACCCCATCTCTAGGCCTGGCCTGAGCAGAGCCTGAGCCCTTCTGATCAGTCCTTTCCCATCTCAGGATGTCATTCGCACTTTTTGGAGGACAAGTGACAGGATGGGCATGGTAAGACGGGGCAGGCCCCAGGCCACCTGGAGCGCTGCCCCACAGCACCTGCAGCACACATGTTGGCAGCAGCCGAGAGAAGGCTTCTTTAGCACCCAGGCTTCCCTGTTCATTTTCCTCTCAAAAGTACGCTGAGTCATTCAGGCAGAGAGGCCTGGCCATTCATCTTCCCACAACAGGATTTTGTCACAGCGGATGAAAAATGAGGAGAAAGACATTTCCAATAGCTACTACAAAGACAGCAATACGCACTGTATTAATTATTGTAACTACCAACCTGTTTTGAAACTCTCATTGCTATTTCTTTCTCAATAAAATTAATATAAAAATAATAAATAAATTATTCCTACTATAAAGAAAAAGAAAGACATTTCCAAGTTCATCTTCCCTGTTCTGCCCCTGTACTGTGTCTGTTTTGGAAGAGACTTCATATTGACTGGTCTAAGTGAGTGTGTGTGTGTGTGTGTGTGTGTGTGTGTGTGTGTGTGTGTGTATGTGTAGGGGTTTCTGGGGGATTAACTCAGGGAGTGCTGAGGTATACTCCAAGCAATTTTTATTTTCATTTTTTATTTTGAAGGAGTGTCTCGCTAAGATCCCCAAGCTGGCATTGAACTTGCTATCCTCCTGTATCAGAGTCCTAATTTAGAAAATGATTTTGTCAATCATGCCTATAAAGTGAGATGACTAAAACTGGGAATGGGGACTTGAATTCTTTACGTGTTTGGGGGAATTTCCCTAAATACCCTGTAAGTTCCTTGAAGAAGGGACTGGTTGATCACTGAATACTTTCCTCTGACCCCGGGACTGGCTCTCAGTGGTACTGACTGTATTGTTCATGAAACTGAAACAGTGATTAAAAGGAAGGCTGGCCCCTGTGCTGAGCATGTGTCCCAGAACCCCTCCCCCCCCACGTGCACACGTGGTGGGGAACAGCTCTGGGCTACTTGCACTTTCCTCTGTTGAGTGATGGGGGAGTCTAGTCCCTGGGGACGTGAATTTCCCAGTTGCTCCGCCCTGTCAGGAGGACAGGCAGAGTGCACACTGCTTCACGTGAAGGCCACCAGGGCGGGCTCTGCTGCAGGCTGAGGGAACCAGGCATCTGCTGTTGGGAATTTGCCAAGCACTGAATCAGGCTGGGGCTCCTTTCAGACAGAACCTGGCCTCCCTCAATTGCCTAGAGGAAATTCCTCACAGTTTGGTAGTTGACTGGATTCCACTGAAGACTGGAAGCATCTGGAGGGGATAGTTTTCTAGTACTTATAGCCTTCTGGAATCTTCTATTCTCTTCCAAACTCTATTCTTTCCCCCTTTCCTATATGGCTCCAAAACCTTTTATCTTTTATTAAGAAGGGTATTTATGTTCACTTTTTGCCTTCAAATTCCCATATCTTCATTCTCCTAAGATCCTAGTGGAACAAATAACTCCTCATTGATAAACTTTTTAAAAAGGAAATCCTAAGGAACAAAAACGTTTTGTATATTTTTTCTTAGACAAAACATTCATCCTATTTGCAGCATCCAGTGAGGTCCCTTTTGGAAATCCTTTCCTGAATTCTGTGATTGTGCCAGGTCCTCTAGGTTTTATCTCCTTTTCCAGATGGATTTCAGGGTTCACACAACCGAATGCTTTCAGGAATTTGATCCACACTCTGCTTCTGTTTTGCTTTCCACAATAGGGACCATGTGTCCCGCCCTGGATGATGTTAGATCTGCATGGCATGTGTCAGCTCCTTAGGAGTACCTTCTGTCTCATTTTCTTCAGAGCTAATTAAATAAGTTCTCTCCATGCAATCTGGAGAGTTCCTGTCATAAAAAGCTCTCAGGAGTTTAGATCTTTGCTTCATTATATATATTTTTGGTGTTGTTGAAGTAAAAGTGAAAACATTAAAAAAAATGAATCATTTTAATCCACTTGTGTGTTGTGAACTGAGTTTGGAATTCCCACTAGCAGTCTACACCCTGGACTAGGTTTTCCTCACACAGGAAAGTTCCGGGTCAGTCTCTTTTCCTATGCTGAGTATCTTAATTACCTTCCTGTTGCTAGAACAAAATGCTCAACATCTAAAGGTTAAAGGAGGAAAGGTTTATAGTTTACAGCCCAGAGCTGGCTGGCTCGGAGGCAGGGCAGCATGGCCAAGGTGCCATGGCAGAGGAGAAACAGTTCATGACAGGGCAGGCAGGAAACAGGGAACCTTTTTTCGTATCTTTATTATTTATTTATTTTTTATTTTATTGAAGTACAAATACCAATGAGACAGTTTTAAGACACCTTAACAGGATGGATTCAATAAATCAATACATTGCAAACTGTTTTCATAATGTTTTGGTATCGTACAAGGTGCATACATGATATTATACTTACAGACATTATTATAGCAGATGTCTCTTATCAGTAAATTAAGACAGTGTAGCTCTTTATGTATCTTATTTTATTTTATTTTATTTTATTGAACTACAAATGTCAATCAGACAATTTCAAGACACCTTAACAATACAGATTCGATAAATTAATACATTGCAAACTGTTTTCATAATGTTTTGGTATTGTACAAGGTGCATACATGATATTATATTTACAGACATTATTTTAGCAGATATCTCTTATCAGTGAATTAAGAGTGTAGCTGCTAACTTATCTCATTCTTTATACCTGAATTATATCAAAAATTCAATAATTATTTTCCTAGTGGATGACCGTAGTACCAGAAGCCGACATAATATCCTGCCCAACCACCATTAGTGCAGATCTTGCCTCTCATAGAATTATGTAGAAGCACAGCGTTATCTATCCCACCTGTACTGTCTATACACACACATCATGATTTTTTTCTTTCTACACCCCTTCCTTTGTCTACACCTGTCAAAGGTGGGCACTCCATTGTCATTCAACTAACTTAGGTGCTTGAACTCGACACCACAATCCAACACAGTCAGCATTCTACAACAATAGTGAGTTATTCAAAGAAATTGTTGACCATAGTCATTTACAGCTCAGTTTAATATTATAGCCCCACGATGTATACTTCATTTTTATACTTTTCTGCTGGATGGTTAAGACCTAGATAGATCAAGACTTATATACCAACACATGAACTTTATATTTCCTATGTGGCCAGTGAAGTCCTCTCAGGGTTTATCTTGTAGTCCTGTACATTATTCTGTAGTTCCTTTGTCTGTGTCATCCATGTGGATGAGTCATGGCCAATGCTTGACCAGTTTGCTCTCTGTGAGAGCTTGAGAGAAAGTTTTCTCTTCATATGACTCTCCCCAGGCACACTGTAGAACTTCAATCTCTTTCCTCTGTGGCTCCATAATCTCCTTGTTCAGAAAATTTGGAGCTCACCTAAGTTTCATGATGTTGCAGTACCGGTTCACCTATGTCCTGAGTCTTCGCTGACCACGTATCTTTTTTTTATACTTGAATTATATCAAAGATTCAATAATTAATGCTTTCTACCTTGTTATTTTCCTAGTAGTTGTTCATAGTACTAGAAGCCGACATATTATCCTGTCCAACCACCATTAGTGCAAATCTTGCTCTCATAGAATTATGTAGAAGCACGGCATATCTATCCCAACTGTACTGTCCATACACACACATCATGATTCTTCCTTTCTATACCCCTTCCTTTGTCTACACTTGTCAAAGATGGGCACTCCATTGTCATTAAACCAATTTAGGTGCCTGAACTCGATGACACATCCAACATAGTCCAGCATTCCACAACAATAGTGAGTTATCCAAAGAAGTTGTCCACCATAGCCATTTACAGCTCAACTTATTGTTATGGCCCTGTAGTGTATACCTCATTTTTATACTTTTCTGCTGGATGGTTAAGACCTAGATAGAACAAGACCTATATACCAAAACATGTAGTTTTTGTTTCTGATGAGGTCAGTGAAGTCCCCTCAGGGTTTATCTTGTAATCCTGTACCTTGTTCTGTAGATCCTTTGTCTGTGTCATCCATGTGGATGAGTCACGGCCAATGCTTGACCAGTTTGCTCTCTGTGAGAGCCTGAGAGAAAGTTTTCTCTCCATGTGACTCTCCCCAGGCACACTATAGAACTTCGATCTTTTTCCTCTGTGGCTCCATAATCTTCCTGTTCAGAAAATTTGGGGCTCAAGTGAGTTTCATGATGTTGCAGTACAGGTTCTCCTATGTCCTGAGTCTTCGCTGACCTTGAAAGGCTAGGGCCAAAATGTTGGCTGGCCTTGCGGCTCTTCTATTTCTCCAATTTTGATCTGTGAACTTAGGATGTTAACCATCCAGAAGAAAAGATGATTAGTACCCTGCAGCATATGCTATTTACTTTGCCTTATCTGACTGAATTGTTTTTAGTTGTTGTACATTTCTATTTGTATTTCTTCTTTTTGCTTCTTATACTAGGGAGACTATAGGATATTTACACAGGTGTGTCTGGTTTATTTCACTTATGAGTATATGTTCAAGTGGCATCCACTTCAATATAAATGCTTCAAGTTTGTCATTCTTCATAGCTGAGTAATACTCCATTATATAGAAATACCACATCTTTTTCAATCATTCTTCATGTGATGGACATCTTGGTTGTTTCCAAGATTTTGCTATCCCAAATTGTGCTGCTATAAACATAGGTACACATATATCACTATGATACAATGTTTTGAGTTCCTTTGGGAAAATTCCCAGTAGGGGGATGGCCGGCTTGAATGGGATCTCCAGTCCTACTCTGTTGAGGAGTCTCCACACTGACCTCCACGATGGTTGCACCAGTCTGCATTCCCACCAGCAGTGCAGAAGGGCAGGGAGCCTTTGTATTCCACCCAGGCTACAAACCCATTGGTGCCGTCCATGCCCAGGTTGGATCTTTCCTCCTTGGTAAATCCATCACTCCCACCCACAACCGGGCTAAGCCAAGCAGTGAGCTGAGTCGGTATCACACACTCATGATGCAATGGCTCTCAAAAGCCCCACCTGTGAGCTCCTGAGGCATGGGGGGCATAGCTACAGAGAAGCTGTATGATTTTAGTTTTATAAAGATCGTTCTTTTTCATTCCTCTCAAGTATCATTGTAAAGTAAAAATGAAAACATTAGACCATTTAAATACTTTATTTAAATTCATTTTTCTATTGCCTCTTAATCCCCATGGATTAGTGTGAGAGTTTTGTCATCCAATCACTCCAGGTCTCTGCAATGCATTTTCTGCTCTTAAAATAAGATATGACTTTTAATCAGAATTCCTTAAGGTATTATTATTATTATTATTATTATTATTATTATTATTATTATTTTAATGGGGGCTGGGTCTTACTGTGTGGTCCAGACTGTCTCTGAACTCACTATGTGGCCCAGGCTGGCCCTGAACTTGGAGCAACACCCGTGCCTCGCCTCCTGAGCACTGGGATTACAGGAGTGCACCATCACGCGTGGCAGAACTCTTTAAGCGTTAGAGAAAACATTTCGCTTGATTACGGCCTGCATCTAAAATGTCTCCTGAAAAGTTGTATGCTTGTGGCAGGCGATTGGGCTGAGCTGCTGCTGTCTGGAGCTGGGGTCACCGCAGGCATGGCCTTGAGGCACACATTCTGTTCTTCCCTTTGCATTGTGCTTCCTGAGTGCCATCAGGCAGGTCACTTCCCTCTACAGTACCAATCCACCCTGCCTTTCTGCTTGCAGGCAGCGAACCATAGACTGAGTCCACTGGAAACTGTAAGCCTATTTATTTATTTATATTTTTTGGCCTGCTTGGCTCACCCAGATGGCAGGGCTGGCACAGCATGTGGCACTGGGGATTGAACAGTGGTTCCCTGTGCCAACCTAAGCTTGCTGAAGTAGGCACTTTAGACCGCTGAGCTATCTCACCCACCCTGTAAGCCAACTTAAATGTTTCCTTCTTTAAGTTGTGGGTGTTGGGTATTTTGTTCCGGGGCAGAGAAAGCTGATTAATAAACCTACTTCCCTCCCCTTCTCTTTTAACTCAGAGAATCAAAATGTCATTTACAGCCTTTGCATCAAGCCAAACTATAAACACCAAGAGGAACCAGGACCCAAGTTTAATACAAGCCCCTTGGGCAGGACTTGTTCCATAATTTGTATAGCTCTAGGCAAAATGGAAAATCAGGTACTTTTGTAAAAATAGATTACTGGGGATCTCAGGATACCACCCTCAGAGTGGGATCCTCTCTGCCTCTAGTTCTCTCCCTGAGACCCAAACACCAGGGAAGAAGTTGTGACAGGCATCAAATGCAAACACTTGTTTTTGCTGCTTCTGGGAAGCAGAATATTTTTGGAAGGTTTTTCAAATATCATTTTCTATTTTTTATTTTTGTGCTTTATTGCTCATTTTGCAAGTACTTTGTCCCTCGGGATAGTTGCTGATTTCTGGAGACATAATGGTTTGGTTACAAGTGGGAGTACGGGTTTGGGCAGCTGCTACTGACTTTTGGTAGGTGAAGCCTCAGGCTGCCAAGGAACATCCCATAATGCACAGCTGGCCCTCACAGAAGAGAATCACTCAAGCCCAGGTGTCAGCATTGCCATGGTTGAGAAATCCCACTGAATACCGCATCTTGGCTTGTACCTACTCCCTGGATGTGAAAGTGGAGGCCTAGGCCTTGTTTATTATAATTTCTTTATAGCTACAAGAATCTATCTTGGTCCAGGAAGGAACAGTTGGTATAATTCTAAAGATACCCAGAGGGCTGGGGGGGACAGACAGCCCAGCAGCATAAGCTGGTAATGTGCAAGGTTCTAAGTTCAATCCCCAGTACTGAAAAAAAACCCAAGAACATATTTTATTTATACAGAGCATAAAATAAAAATGACCAGCAAATCAGTGGAAATGTGTTCTCAAGGGCATGCTGTAGACAGAGCACAGATTTTCAGGTGTAAGTTATTCTGGTGAGGTTAGCACTTGTGTTCTGGGCGCCGGCAACATCCTTTTAATGTTGTCTTGTCTCCTTCCTGATTTAGAAAAGGCAAACCCACCTGCTGTCATGAAAAATACCTTCTAGAAGTTATCTGGTAATTGGGTGATATTTCTGGATTTGTCTGCCTGTCTAATGTACATCAGTTAAACTTTTGACTCTTCAGTGCTTTCTGGAGAAAGTAATAATCGGAAACGAAATCGACTTGGTTTTTTCCTCCCCTTTTGCCTTGTATTTGTAAAGATTAATCTTCAGTATCTATGAGTCATGGGTGATTTGCAGAAACTGCAACACTTTATCAATATTAGCCTGGCCTCCATTGATCAAACCCGAATTTAGGCCTCACTCCTGTCTGCTGGAAGCAGCTCGGGGACCAGACAGGAAGAGGAAAGACCACTTCAGCAGCCACTCAGCCTGGAGCTTCTGTTGTTTTCTGAGATGAGCTTAGACGCCCTTGAGTGGCCAGTGAGAGAGCTGCCTGGGATTTGGTGCTGTGATCACTAGGTGTAAGAGAGCCTGGTGGAGGCAGCAGTGAGCAAAGCACTGGTTTAACTGCTCCCTGGCTTTTGTCCTTCTTGTCTCACCCCATGTACTCCCTCTGGTGTGACCTTGGGCAGCTTGCAGCTATGCGTGATGCGTCTTCTTTTCATGGGAAGAAGTGTGAGGGTTTTGAAGGAGAGCACCATTCATAGAGCTTGTCCTTTGGGGGGCACCCCTTCTACATTGGACCCTCTACAGAAATTAACTCTAGGTTTTCTTAACAGCTTGCTGGGGCTCTTCACTGCTTCCTCTGCTCTGATTTGTGAAGCCTGATCAACAAGAGGCCCTGTTTACTTTCAGAAAATTTTAATTTACCACCTTGCCTTCATCTGTTCATTTCTGGCTGTGCTGAGCTTCCTTGTACGGCCTGAACTGATTTTGCAAGGTCTCTGCACATGCTGTGCCCTGGGATTAGGACATTTTACTATTGCTCCCAATCTTCACCAGTGTCTTGTAAAGGATGGCAGGATTGTTTCTGAGTGAAAGTAAGGCTTTCTCAAGCCACCTGAACAGACAGGACTTTATTTGTCTTGTACTATAATATCCTCAGTAGCTCTGGTTGGTGGAGTAAGGCAAAGACGACATCAGAAACCCTAGGTTTTTCATCTTCCTGTTTTTCTGTGTGGTTTCCATCCTCATTGTTGCAATTATTATTATTATTTTTTACCACCCCTGCATTATGTCCTTCCACAGAAGCTGAGGAAGGACAAAGAGCTAAGGGGCTAAAGGTACACTCTTCCTTTATAAGTTAAAACTATGCCAGATGGCCAATGTAGCTGCAAGAGATGCCAGGAAAGGTTTTGAGCTGGACACATTGTTGTCAGTGTGGAGGTGGGGGCAGCACATTAAGATTCAACTGATAAAGAAGAAGGAGGGAATGGTTATTGAACTTTCCTCACATCCTTCAGCACTCAGTTGAGATGTCACTCGGCTGAGGGGTCTTCGTTGAGCCCCAGAGGCTGAGAGGGAAAATGAGGGCTTTAGGAGAGCCCATGGATGGCCCTGGAATTCCATGGGACTATTACTGTGCTTACCTACCTGGATCATAAACTCCAATGGACTGCGTCTCCTTTGCTCGCTGTTATGACCATCATTCCTAACATAGCTACAGATATGTAGTAGGTGATAAAAGATTTGTGTAATAAATGAAAATAGTTACTGTTCTGGTCACTTTTCAGTTGATCTGTGGAAGTTGAGGGAGACAAAATAAGTTCCCTAAAGTAGCCCTACTTATTCATTAGTTCCTTTCTTCAGTAACATTTCTTGTGCACATGCTATGTGGCAGATCCTATTCCAGATACTTGGTGCTATGATTTGATTAAATGTGTTTCTAAGAAGCTCACATGTTCAGAACTCAATTTGCAAATTCTTTGGCTAATGGTGTTTGGGGATAATTGGATTAAATGAGGTCATGAGGGTGGACCCCATAATGTCAGTAGTGGTTTTATAAGAGGAAGAGGGGCCTGAGCTAGTGCACATGCTCTGGGCTGCTTTGTGATGTCCTGGCCATGCCACAGCGCAGCACCACATGCTGAGCCTCTGCCCTTGAGCCTGTGCTTAGATCCACCAGGTCTCGAAGCTGTGAGCCTGATGAACTTCTGTGCCAGTTCCTTGCCCACAGGTCTGTTGTTGCAGCAACAGAAAACAAAAACAGCTGAAATATATCAGCTAACCCAGCAGTAAAATCGCATTGGAAACATTACCCCAGCATTTAATTACAAAGATTTGAAGCATCCATCAGAGTTAAAGGAGTCTGGTAGGGAACACTGTATGTTACCACCTAGATTTTACCATTGTTTGGGAAGAGTTTTATTCTAGAAAGGAAAGGCAGACAGCAAACTATAAGAATAAGTTATACGGCTTGGCAGAATGTGGCCGGCAATCACTATGAAAACAGAGCCTGTGCATGGTGTGGGCTTACTGTTGGGAGTGGTGGTAACCTTACTGTACAAAGACTTAAGGGAAGTGGAGAAGTGAGCCATGCGCAAATCTGAGGCAGATCCAGGAAGAGTGGCAGCCAAAGGTCCTGAGGAGGGAATCCCATGTGTTCAAGGGAGGACAAGGAGGAAACTGTGGCTGGGAGAGAGGGTGAGGAGGAGAGTGTACAGCTCTGAGGTCAGCACCGGAGAGACATGACAGGGAAAGATCAGGAATGCAGTTTTGGTCATATTTGAACACCTCAGAAGTAGAGCTGGGACTTTCACCTTCTGTTCTACCAGAGTTCTTAGAATCCTGGTAGAACAGAAGTTGGAAAGCCAGAGGAGCTTATGATCTTAATTGTATTTCAGATTCAGCTGGGCAGAAGCTCTGATGTCCCTGGACAGGAGCAATAAATGTTTCAACTCAAACAAAGTAAGTTTACCCTGCCTTCACTTTTTGTTGTTTTTAAGAGACTGGATGGGCTGGGGAGACAGCTCAGTAGAAAAAGCCCTTGCCTGGCAAGTGCAAGGTCCTGAGTTCAATCCCTGGTACTGCAAGAGAGAGAGAGAGAGAGAGAGAGAGAGAGAGAGAGAGAGAGAGAGAGAGAGAGAGAGAGAGAGACTGGGTGATTCCTCCTGACATTGGTGAGGCTGATTGCTAATCTTACCCAGAAACACCAAACATAATTTCTTTTTACCAGTTATCTGAGTATTTTTGAGCCCAGTCAGTTTGACACACAAAATTCATCATCATTCTTGCCCATTTTTCCTCACTGTTACCCAGTCATTCAAAGGCATGGTGACTAGAAGGCCAGACAAGAGGGTGGCACAATGATCAAAGGGCTTTAGAACACACTTTACTTTTACACCAGCAGAGATTTTGCTGATCACTTAGGTTAAAATCAAGGAAGCGCTTATTCTATTGAGCCATCTCCCTGGCCCATTTAGGTTAAAATCAAACCCTTTCTTATGTGACAATTGTCTTTGTCACAATCTATAGCAGAAGCCTGTCAATTGGAAACAGCATGTGTTGGGTTTGGATAGGACAAGGTCTGAGTCCTGGCCCTGCCCTTTATTGGCTGAGTCTTGCTGTCCTGGTCAGTAGGTTGTAGGTGGTCACTGAACCCTACCATCAAGGTAGGAGAGCTAATACATGTGCACGATTCCATATGGTGCTGGTCTAAGAGTGGCCTACAATGCTCTTGGCTGTCTGCCTCCCAGAAATACCTACTTGGGCCTTGAAGGCGATCCTCACCAGCCAGCACTGACTCCCCAGTGTCATCGAGTCAAAGGCCCCTGCTATGTGCCTCATTCAAACATCCTTCCTGTTCCATGATGCCTGAATATCTATTCTTTCAGGACTCATCTCACGCTTGTCATCCTTAACACCTTTTGTGACCGTTGCAGACTATGGGATGTGTTACCCGTCCAGATTCCTTCTGTACTGGTTGCTAGACCTCTTGGATCCAGAGTGGAGGAGCCCCATGGGCGCTCAAGGAAGTGGGGGAGGTGGGGTGTGGGGTGTGGGGTGGGGGTGTCAGAGCTCCCACAAGATGGCGCTATTGAGCAGCTGGTGTCTTGGACTTTTCCTTTTCTTGATGAGAAATGTGATTTCCAAAGTCGCAGAAGGAATAGAACCATGACTTACGTCCCACAATTTTAAAAAAGTGATTTTTCATGACTCCAGCAGCTAAAAAACCCATACTCATCCCCAGATGAATTGGAAGGAGCCATGTTATACTTGTTCTCACTCCCATCCATGCAAATAGCTTGGTACTTACTGAGATATTTGTATCTCAACAGTGCCTCTGTCTTTCGGGGACTATATTTTATGTTTGGATGAGGCCAGGAGACCCTTGAGGGCTGCTAGGCGGTGGTAGCTCTGTAGAGTCTTGGTGAGTAGTGCTCACCTCTCTGGGTTATAGCAGCATCCTTGCAAAGTTAAAAATCCATCTTTGAAGCAACCTCGTTCCATTTCTGTGCAAGCTAGAGGGGAACATTACACCTTTTATGACCAATAATTCATTCTCTCCATTTCTTCCTACTGGCGAGAGAAGTCACTTGTCTTTTTCTTGTTGTTATTTTGTTTTTAGGTACTGGGAATCGACCTCAGGACCTTCAGCGTGCCAGGCAGGTGCAGTACCCCTGAGCTATGTCCCCGACCCCAGAGCTTATTTGTCTCATTAGCTTTCATGCACATGTTTCCTTCAGATACGGAGGACACTTCCTGTAGGCCCAGAAAGGCCCTTGTTTTCTGTGGAGAGGAGTGACAGCTGAAACATGGAAGAGCAGCTAGGGCCCTGGGGCCAGGCTCAGCCTTGTCGGCCCTGGCTCCTGCAGACTGATCCTTGGGGATATGCTGTGGGCAAGCCTTGTTGTCAAAACGATTTGGCAAAATACCGTGATGTTATTGGCATGGTTGACTGAACCAGATTTGGTAATTGATTATGTGCTAAGCTGGTTACACATTGCATTAGATCTTATGCAGACAAGCAGAAGTTAGTGCCAAGATTTAAAGAAAAATCAATAGAAATCTTTTGGATCTTTTTCTATATATTTTCTAAAGCTTTACATTATGAGAGGGTGTAGGGAGGCGTTTGTGAAACACCTTAGAACTTTTTCTCTTAATATCAAAAAGCAAAAAAAATAAATAAAGCCACAATTGAGAGTTGCCTTCAGACCCTCAGGTTTGTCTCTACCAGGCAGCCCTGGTCAGCATCAGAGTACTGGA
>PVKA01033600.1:0-24232 GCA_004027165.1 Ctenomys sociabilis
TTGTGGTACCAGGGATTGAACTTGGGACCTTGCACTTACCAGGCAGGTGCTTCTGTCAGTGAGCTATCTCCTTAGGCCTTATCTTTGTATCTTTGATCATTGTATTCATTCACTTTTCAGTAATAGGGCTTGTATTAGGAAATAGTGTTTTTATTTTACCTCAATCTTCAGGAAATTTCAGAACCTCATTTGATAAGTCCTGATGAGAAATCTCATTCAAATAAAGTTCTAATAAGCCCGAAATGTTGCCTCGGTGTTTGCGTGTGGATAGCTGCAGAGTGCACACAGCACTCTTCCCCACTCTTTCGACTCAGTCTTGGGTAAGCGTTCTGTTTGGCCTCCACACAGGCACTTACAGCCACAGAGTGCCACTGCACAAACCCACGGACTGGGAGAAGAGGATCCTGATATGGTCGGGTCGCTTCCAGAGCAAGGACCAAATCCCAGAGACGATCTCGTGAGTGCCACACCTGCGGCTGCAAGCAGCCTCCCCTTCTCACTGATCTGTCTTAAGGAAAAAGCAGAATCTCTCTCTGACTCTTTAAAACCTTTGAGCCAAACCGTTATTGTTATTACTGGTTTTGTGAGACAGGGTCTTGCTCTAGTTCAGGCTGTTCTTGAACTCTCTGTAGCCCAGGCTGGCCCCAGACTCACAGCAATACTCTTGCTTCAGCCTCCACAACACTGGAATTACAGGTGTGTGCCACCTAGAAACATTTTTTACTTCTCTAAATACTTTGTCTTCAAAAAGTAGCTGGAATAAAAAGTGTTAAAAATTATGCCTTATCACTGGTATGCTGCATAGCGCCCCATGAAGAGCTCTCGGATATTCCAAAGGCAGCTGATGGTTTAGCTTCAGCCTCTGGCTGTGGAACAGGCTACACCATAATACATGTTAGTATGTTTTTATCTGGGTCTTATCAGTTAGGTATCAGGGACAAACATTATATTTTACAGAATCTACTCAAGGCTCAACTTTAGGCATAAAAATGTTTCAGTGCCACTGGTATAGTTTGTTCCTAAAGTGTCCCCCATCCTTGTGTGTTGAAGGCTGGGTCCTCAGGGTGGCACTATTGAGAGGTTTTAAGAGAGGAGGCTGATAGGAAGCCCTCAGGACCTAGGGTGTGTCCTCAAGGTACTGTGTCTACTTTTACCACAGCAGCTTGTGCTCTGAGGTAAGAAAGTATCTCCTTTCACTGGTTTCCTCACAACTAATCTTGGCTGTTCTCTTGGACCTTTTTGGAGTAGGTAGGTAGCTGATAAAGGTTGGCTCCTGACGTAGGTGTTCTGTTTCAGGACTAGTGACACTGGGGCCAGAATATCTTTGCTGTGTGAAGTTGTTTTGTGTGTTGGAAGACATTTAGCAGCAGCTTTTGCCTCTGCCCCCTCAATGCCAGCAAGTCAGGGTCAGTGGTGCCAAACAAGGAGATCTCCAGAGCCAGGCAAGGTGGCTCGTACCTGTAATCCCAGCACTTGGAAGGCTGAGGCAGGAAGCTGGGCTACATAATGAGACTGTCTCAAAACAAAAACAAAAGAGTGTCTTTAAACACTGCCCAGTGTGCATTGCAGGGACAGTATGGGCACAGCCACTCGAGTTAGAAGACTCAGAGGACACTGGGTGGCACTGTGCCGGGAGGGTTTCTGAGAAGTAGACGTTGTCTCCTTTGCAGGCATCATCCCACTCAGAGACAGAAACTTTGGACAAAGGCCCTTAAGTTCCTTTCAGCAAAGGACTCTCCCTAAGCCTGTTTGCCCTGGTTTCAAGTTATAGTGGAAAAGATCTGGGCTCATACAGAACTCTTTTTTTTTTTGTACTGGGAATCAAACTTAGAACCTTGCACTTGCCAGGCAGTGTTTGTGCCACTGAGCTATATCCCCACCCACATAACTTCTTTTCTGACAGGTAGCACTGTATTTACTTTCTGCTTATGACAGCTTTCTTAAGGCCCTTCTGCTTCTGTCTACCCAGCTGAATATAGGGCTGAGTTATTTTCACTACAGAAAGTCCTGGTCCTCTGCTTTCCTCTGACTAGCCCTGCAGCAAGTAAGGTGGTGTATGCCAAGTGTGTGGTGTACTCTGCACAGAGCACCTCCCTCGCCTGCCATATGCCTGCCTCAGGGCCCACAGTACTGGGCCCACAGTACTGCCTGCTGAGCCACCCTGGAAGCTTGGCTCCCGGCCTAGGCAGCCTTCTGCTGCATGGCACGCCCATTCTCATTGCTTCCTGTGGTGTGGATAGCAGCATCATGGCTTTACTTACATGCATGTCCCTGCTTTATGTTCCCTTAAATGTAACTTTATGCTCTCCATGAGGATCACAGTGCTTCTGTTGGAAATACCAGGTCACATAAAATCATGTCAGATAGATAGTTTGTGTTTGGTGAGATCTCAGATATTTCAGTTGAGCAATCACGATCTTCAGTAGCTAGCCCAGGTTCCTGCCACCCTGAGGACCAACTCTAGGGCCTGCATTGCTCAAACCAACTGCTGCCTCCCAGCTCTCAGCTCACGCATCCCATGGTATCTTCAAGGTCCTTCTGTCTGCCTGAACTGACCCAGACCCTGTGACTCCTCCAAGCACTTTTTAAGTGACATCTCCTTTCCTGATTTTCAAATATATGTAAAGTATTTGAGGGGGAAAGTAAAAAATCCAAAGGGATAAAAAAAAGAATAAAAAAAAAAAAATGGAAGCAAAGCTTTTGTAAATAAGGAGTAAAAGAGGAGTTGAAGGGAGGGGAGGGGGATAGGAAAAAAGCAAGCTATATCATGTATAAGTACAAATTCCCTATGATGAATGTGATGATTATGTATATCTAAAATGTACCAAGGGCCAGCAAGATAGGTCAGCGGACTATAAGCACCTGCTTAGGCAAGTGCAGGGACCAGGGTTCAATCCCTGGCACCATATACTGCGCCGGCCCTGCCCCCAGCAGGCCACCAAGACCAGGTGTGGTGGCACACATCTGTAATCCCAGTGCTGGGGAACACTACAAGTCCAAGCTGTGCAGTGAGACCCTGTACCAATTACATAAAATATACCAATAAGAAAAAGTAAAAAGCACTTTTAATTATTGAGAGATAATCGCTTCCTATGTACAACTCTGCTGAGGTGCCTAGAAGTTCTTTAGCCTGGACCCCATCCACAAACCTTGCTTAGAGGCTCTGCAGCACCCAGGCTGTAGAAGCACTGCCTGCCTGGAATCACCCTGTTAGGTCCTTTAGCTGTCACCCAAGAGCAGTGACCCAACCAACCCTCTCTCTCTACTTTCTATCACAGCACATGGCCAGTGGACGGACCAAAGGAGCTACATTCTCAGCACCTGCCAAAGACCATAGACTAGTATACTTGTCACTCAAGTTTTAGCAAGATCTTAGTTTAAAAAGATAAAAGTGAAGGAACTCTTGCTTACCAGATCTTTCTCCGGGTTTAGATATCCTCAAGCCTAAAATGATAAAAAACTGGGTTATATGGTGTGTTTTGTTTAACTCTCTCATATTTGTTTCTTTTATGATTTGTGCTTTTTGTTGAAAATAAGAAGCCTATAGCAGTTTTTGTCAGCATGTACTTCAGAAAATGATATATCATGTAATCTTGAAAGAACCCAGGGTTGCTAATAATGAGAAAATCAGAACTCTGCCAAAGCAAGATTATGCTGTGCAGATTAATGCTTTTAGGTTAAGATGCCATGCTGTTTTCATTTTTGTTATTTTGTTTCTGGTTCTGTTTTCATGTTTTCTTCATTTATATTTTGCTGGGGAAGGTGGTACATGTTTGTAATTCCAGGACTTGGGAAGCTGAGGCAGAAGGATCAGAGTTCAAGGCTAATCTAATGGCCAAAAAAACGAAAACAAAAAAACAGAATTTGTGTTCTCTTGCTGTTTACTAATAAGAAGAGTTGTGAAACTGACCTATTCTCCCCAAGCTAGGGTGAGATCCCCAATTCTGCCGCTTTTTCTGAATGGAGAGACACCACTACACTTTGGCATTATGGTGCACAGGCCTTGTTACCCTACTTTAATTTGAGAAAGACAGCGGTTCGTAATGTCTGTCTGCTATTGTATCATCAGCTTTGAGATGCTTGATGCCGCAAAGAACAAGGTGCGGGTGAAGATCAGCTATGTGATGATTGCCCTGACGGTGCTAGGATGTATCGTGATGGTTATTGAAGGCAAGAAGGTAAGCGTGGGTTCTTCTCAGTCCCTGCGTGCTCCCCCCAGGGATGTGGGTTGCAGGGAATGGCCCCTTTGATGTCTGAGAAGCAGAAGCTACTTTCTGTTTGAGAATGATAGGATACAAAACCAGACACAGTAGGGGTGAATTGGAAAGATTGTGCTTTGCATAGCCAGCAAAGTCTAATCCTGGCACACCCATGACAGACTACATTAGTCTTGTATAAAACATGTCTGAGTTATCACAAATAATATGAAACAAGAAATAGGAAACTGGCATATTTAGTAGCCCTTGGCATGTTTGTTAAGCACCCTCGATGTGTGTTCATGTGTTTCCCTCCCCTTCCCTTCAGAAAGACTAGCACTCTGCCACTGAGCTCTGTCCCCAGCCCAAGGGTTTGTTTCCTTCTCAGTACTGGGGAATAAACTCAGGACGTTTACAGTGAGCTGCATTCTCCAGCCCTTTTTAATTTAATTTTTATTTTATTTATGAGTCAGAGTCTCATAGTGTCACTGCGTTGCTTGGGCTGGATTCAAACTTGGAAACCTCCTGCCTCATCCTCCTAAAGTGCTGATACAACAGGTTTACACCTCCACACCACGCTGATAGTTACGTTTATATTTAGTGGTCCTGACCAACCCTTTAAAAAATAACCATGTCTAATGCTATGAGTCACAGTTTCCATATGAAAATAGCTATCTTGTAGCTGTTACCAGATATGAAAAAGATTCTTCCACACATGGTTGTCCCCAGTGGTTCCAAAGGAGAAGTGAACATCTGGCTCTCTGGAGTCACACTTACATGGAAATACTGACCATTTTAGGTTGACTCACAGGAGTACAAAGGACCTGGACTGGTCCCCTAGGCTAAGTTCTGTGGAAAACACTGATCCGGTTCATGGGTTGGTTCATCATCAGTGTTTCTCTGTCCCCTCTCTGACTTCATAATGGTTCTCTGTGAATCCTTCAGGGGTAGCTACACAGCTTTCTAGAATTCTGAAAAATCTGTGTTGCATTTATATGTGATTTTAGACACAGAGCTCACTCCAGTAGTTGTAGGTTATTCTCCTGAGGACCTTTGTAGCATGATGCAGGTATACACTGTGTGCTAAAAGAGTTATTATCAATACTTTCATGGCATTTCCATTTGAAAAACTCAGTGAATGCTACTGGAATGGAGAATTTAACAGGAGGCAATTTAGGTGAAAGAAATTAGCCATTGCATATTTTGTCCTCACCATATCTATTTCCACTCCTGCCTTCCCCTTACCTATTGTTTTCTTTTAAAGACAGCATCTCACTTTGTAGTTATAGGCACATATACCATTCCCTGCACCTTACCTAATTCTTTACATGTGAGGTTACACAGATAGAAGAAAATGCCAGTTTATGTGAGGGTGAATTTCAGTTACTTGGTCTGAAAATGTTGAGACTGGTCTATTGGTCAGCTTCATAGAAATGTAACAGTTCACATTGGGAGAACACAAGGGATAACTGCCTTCCATAGTATTTGATCTCAGAGGGTGGAGTTTCAGAGTAAGTTTAGTGGAAGTCATCAATAGCAAGATTTTGGTAGTCTGAGGTTCCCAGATTTAGAGCAAGGATGCTCTAAATCCTTAAGCCATAAAGGATGAGAAGGGGAAGGCGCATATTCTCAGCTCATATAGGCAGTATCGGGAAGGCGACACATGGAGCGAAGCACCCAGCCAGTGCCCCTGCTCTGCCTGCCCTCCCAAGGCTCAGTCAGGGATAGCCTTCCCCACCTGGCGCAATCACCTGTTCAAATATGTTTCACTTTAGGCTGCCAAAAGAAATGAGTCTTTAACAAGTCTGAACTTAGAAAAGAAAGCTCGTCTGAGAGAGGAAGCAGCTGTAAAGGCCAAAACAGAGTAGCAGAGTTCTCCATGCCGGCTGGCTTGTGAACACCCAGGAATAATGCAGCAACTGCCGTGTTGAAAAGAATGGCGCGTCAACCCGCTTCCTAAATGTATGACTTTCACAAGCTTATCCTAGTCCCTTGTAGAGGTACGAATAAATTTTCTTAAAGAACGACTTGTCTGTTTTATAGCTTTAATCCAAGTAACATGTAGCCTCCAGCTTTTGTAGAAAAATGAAAAATAAGACAATTTACTTCAGCTTTAACATTTCTTTAGACAATCTGGTCATGTCAGACTTTATTCCAGTCATTACCAAAGTGATCTCTCTCCAGAAACCAAAATACTTTATTCTTTCTTCTTTCTTTATACTAGAGCTTGAATTCAGGGCCTTTGCATGGGGATATGTCCCCCCTTTTGTTTTATTTTAGACAAGATCTCTTTAGTTCCTTAAATTACCCAAACTGAGCTTGAATTTGCAGTCTTCCTGTCTGCATCTCCCAGAGTCTTGCTGCTGGACCATTACAGCCGGCTGTTTGAAGAAGAAAGCTGACGGAGCACCCTGCCCAAATGGGTCATGGATAGCCAGGCTTCCCGAAGGCCAAGTGCCTTTTCGGGGTCTGGCTCCCAAGAGAGCTCTGAGAAGCAACCCAGCTGCACTTATCTTTGGGTATGCCAACAGATGGAGCCTTCTAAGAACGTTTTGAAAATGTCCTGACAGGGTAATGAGTGGTCTGACCAGCCCTTGTGAGGGTCTGAAAACCTGCCATCCCAGAGTCACCTGGGGCTGCCCAGTCTCCAGGTTCCATGCCTTAGAGTTCCCAGTTGGTCCCTTTCCACTGCCTTTATGTTAAAAAAAATAAGCATTTAAACCTGGCATGTTGTCTCATTACAGTTTTGACTTTGGAATGTTAACTTGTCTCATATTAGGTGTGGATACTGGTTTACATACACATTTCATTCTTTCGCACATGCCTTGTTAGTATTGAGTACATTAGTATTATCTCACAGGTCATTCCCCATCCCAACATGCTACCTTTCCTCATTTATAGCAGATTAGCAAGTAATATGTGCAGCTGTGGGAACTTTTAATAAAACAACAAATGTAACATGCTATCTGTAGCTTCAGAGTGTATGTTAGTGATATCTTGTCTGTGGACTTCATTTTATAATAAGCTGACCTTAACTGCTTTTTAGAGATCAAATTCTTTTATTTTCATCACTTGCAATTTTATTATCAAAAAGCATTGTTTTCTTGTACATTTTAGTTTTTTTGATCATGTTTGGACCCCTAAACCAATGTTTAAATGTGGGTAAATTTTAATGTGGTAAATTTTAAAAATAACTTTATACAATAAAGTTTTTAACTGTTAGCATTTAAAGGTGTTATAGATTTATTGTAATAGAGATTTTTATTAAGCTCATTCACCAAAAATTTAAACAACTTCTCATTTTGTGTTATTTTTCTATGCAGTAATATACAGTGATTACCTCTTGCCAGAATTTCAGACTTGCATCTAACCCTACTTCTGGTACCCCTTCATAAGCCAGTTGTACCCTACTAACTCCAGTGTACACCTCAAAACTTATCAAGGAAATACAATTTAATGACCACAACTACAAGGTAATATTACATATAAAAAGAACAAAAGTTTTTGTTGCTTTCAGTTACATTATTACCAATTACTATTTGTTTAAGTCTAGACTGGGGGGAAGGTGTTATGTCTGCTTAGGTAAGAGGCAGATTGAACCCTAATCTCATGCATGCTAGGTAAGTACTCTTACCACTGAGCTGTTTCTCAGCACTTTTAAAATTTCACTTTGAGACAGGGTCTTGCTAATTGCCCAGACTGGCCTTAAACTTGTGGTTCTCCTGCCTCGACCTCCTGAAAAACTGGGATTGCAGACATGTGCCGCCATGTCCAGCTTCTACTTTATACTTTTTAGGGGTCGGGGAGATGTCAGGGAGTAGAATAAGTGCTTTCCTTGGCAAGCGCAAGGGTCTGAGTTCAGTCCCCAATTCCACAAAAAAAAAAAAAGAGTAGATATGAGAATACTTTATACTTTTTACCTTATATTTCCTATCAATTCCTATGTGAATAAACTTAACACACAGGGTGAGGGTTCCATTGTAATCAATATAACAGTTTGAGGCATATAAACTAAAGTTTATTAAAAGTAATGAAAATAATGAAGTTGTGATACCCATTGTCTTCATCAAGCATTTAAGCTCCTTTATGCAAAAATCAACAATATACAAACAGTTAAGCCATGCTTCCTGCTCCCCCGGGGCTCATTATCTACTGGAAACATGGCCCATGAAACTATAACAACATAAATTTGTTTTGAACTATACCACAGAAACTGAAGTAGAACATTTAACTCAGCTCTGCACTGAGGCTGGCTGGAAGGAGGCAAGAAGTCAAAGCCTTGAGGCGCTTTCTCAAATGAATCTTAAGTGGGGGTTGTTAATAGGTCACAGACTGAAAGACAATAGTCTCATTCAGTTAAGTAATTTGCCTCGTAATTACAAGATGGTAAAACAACCACAGTTCCTCTGTCTGTAGCAATCACATTCCTGTTACTAAGATAAAATACCCAACACTCAATTTAGAGGAGGAGAGATTTATTTTGGAAGTTTCAGTGGGTTCAATCGAGTCCTCTGACTAAGGCAGAAAATGGCATGGTGGAGAAAGGGTGCTTAAGCAGAGAGGAGCCAGGAATGAGTACACCCTCTCAGGTCACAGCCCTAGTGACCTGCCTCTAACACAGCACTACTTTAACAGCACATTCAACCATAACTCTTGAACGTGCTGCTCATGATTGATGCACTCATGAATATAGTGCTCCCACAAGCCAATCATCTTCCAAAAGACATGGGACTTCTAGGGGACATTATAGATCTCAGTGACAGGGTCCTTTAAGTTTTAGACTCTTAGAAAAAACTTAAGGATGACATTTTTCCCAACTCAGACCTGTGCTTGCTTTGGCAGCATATATACCAACTCACAGACCTGATACATATTTCATACCACATCATTACCAAAGGTGTAGGTGACATCTGACCTCTACCTTCAGTTGTCATTATCACCCCAGGCTCATCTGACCTCCCAAACCAAAAACTGCAAACTTGCTTGTGTCCCTCAATCAGTCATCTTATCCTGTCAACCTTACTTTTATGTATTTCCCAAACATAATGACCTTCCAGGACAGTCACTGAGATGCAACAGAATGGGAAACTGAACTAAAGTGCCTGCTTAGGCAGAGTGCAGCAGCCTGGATCAGTCCCAAGCATGCAGTGCTGGCCCTGCCCCTGGGGCATGCTGAGATGGTGAATGAGACGGCATGGTAGCATGCACCTGTAATCCCAGCACTAGGGAAGCTGAAAAACAGGAGACACTAGACCAATCCACATAGTGAGACCCTGTACTAAGTTCATTTAAAAGAAAAAAACATTGGGAAACTAGAGACAAGCACACCAGGTTCCTTCCCCACAGGCCTCAAGACTTGACAGTCAGAAGCCCCAGGTCCTACACTTGCTAGTTCAACTGCTCATTTTGTAACACATAGTTTAAGACTCAAAATCATGCAACTGACACAATTTTTAAAAGAAATATAAAATCACGCCAAAATTAAGTCATTCTTCCAAAAACCTATGTGTTTTGTTACTGTTTATTTTTTGAGACAGGGTCTCACAATGTAGTCCAGATTGGCTTCTAACTCACTATGTGGACCAGACTGGCGTCACACTCACAGCAGTCCCCCTCCTCAGGCTCCAAAGTGCTAGGAGTACAGGTATACCTAGCTTTTGTTTGTACTAGGGATCGAACCTAGCATCTTCACACTGAACTACATTTCCAGCCTCCACAACCTTGAGATAGGGGGGGTCTCACTAAATTGTCCAGACAGGGCTTGAACTTGCGATCCTTTTGCCTCTGCTTAACAGAGTGCTTACAGGTGCCATCAACTGACTCAAACATCTATGTTTTTTTGTGAGCCTGGCTTTACTTCTTGATTTCCAAAGGTTTTAGTAGTCACTTATCCATAGTTTAATTGTTTTGTCATTTTCTAATGCTGCAGATGCAATGATGTTTTCTGTAGGATGACAAGCTGCTGTTATCACAACATCTGTATGACCCTGTAATTTCTGTACAATCTCTTTAGTCTGAACATTCCAAATGTAAACCAGGTTATCTTCGGAACCCGACACAATCCACTTTCCACCAGTAACTGAAAAACTGGAAAATATGCAGTATTTCTCATTCTTATGACCAGTGTATGTCTTCAAGCATCTGCCTCTGCTGTAATCCCATAGTCTAAGTGTACTGTCCAAAGTTGAAGTGAGAATATATTTACCATTTGGAGAAAATTTTACAAAAGACACAGGCAGATTATCATCAGCAGCAAGTGTTTTTAAGCACTGACCTGAGGCAGCATCCCAGATTCTACAGAGGCCATCGTAGCTACCTGACACTATCAAGGAGCCCGTACTATTAAAATGAACGGCAGAAACTGGGTCAGAATGAGCAGTCAGAGTTTTTAGGCACTTTCCTGTTTTCACTTCCCATATTTTCACACTCTCATCAAAAGATCCTGAAACGATCAGGGTGGAAACGGGATTGAAATTACAACAAAACACATAATCACTGTGCTCCTGTAGTGTTCGCAAACATTTTCCAGATCTCACATCCCATATCCTTAGAGTTTTATCATCTGAGGCAGAAACAAGACAAGTCGAATCTGCCGACCAGGCAACATCTGATATTTCCAGACTGTGACCATATAATGTTTTCCTGTATTTCCCATCATAGGCTCCCCAAATGATAATTACTTTATCAGCAGAAGAACTTGCTAGCCACTCCCCGTCAGGACTAAACTTAACCGACGACACTGCTGCCGAATGCCCCACCAGAGTACATTTGAGGGCATAGTTCGGCTTTCTAGGTTCTTCCTGGTGCCGCCGCCAGGCTGACGATGAGCGGGTACCTCCTGGTTCCTCTGCTGCCATGGCTCAAAAGCTCCGGAATGGGCAATGAATGAGACGTTCTGTCCGCTCCACGCAGCATCAGACTTTAAAATACAGTTTCGAATTACTACAATTTCTGCATCGTCTTTGACGTGACCTGGATCAGCAACACGGTTTAGACCACTTCAGTTTTCCCTGTTTTGCGAAATACTTCCATACAGAACCTTGGAAAAGTTCCCGTGGCCGTGGGCGAGTGGAACCCTTGGTTGTTCGGGGTCGGGGCCGTGGGCGAGTGGAACCCTTGGTTGTTCGGGGTCGGGGCCGTGGGCGAGTGGAACCCTAGGTTGTTCGGGGTCTCAGGGGCTCCACGTGAACTATTTTCCACGCTCCTGTTCTCAGCTCCCAAAAGTTGAGACTAGGTACTTCTGGATCCACGAAACACTCACAGCTTCCGGTACAGCTGCGAGGTTAGACGTCCATAACAGCTGAAAGGGTTCAGCAGCTGTCACCAAGCGGAAAGGGAAGCCGACCGGACGCGCAAAGGCAGCACCAATGCGAGACGCCTGTGCGCGCCTGCGCAGAGGAAGAGTCAGGTTCGCTTCCGGTACCCCCCCCCGGTCCCGCCCCGCGAGCGCAAAAGCCTTCCAGGAGTGGAAGTGGTTTTTTTTTTTGTTGTTTTTGGCGGAACCGGGGATTGAACTCAAGCTCTAGTGCTTGCCAGGGAAGCACTTATTCCCCTGAGCCATGTCTCCAGCCCCGGAAGTGTGTGTGAAGGGCTACCGTGGGAAGCAGCGAGTGGCATTTCCAAGGGCATGAACTTTAAAAACAAAATTCAAACGCAAGTAATTTGCTGGTATCCTTAGCTGCAGATTTAGACCCACCCTTTGCCACTTAAGCTGCCCAAACAGCGAGCATTTCAGAAACCCGACAAAAGTTGACCCATCCGCGCTGGTCGGTGAGCCTGCACCAAGTTTTGCTCTCTCGATGACTTTGTTGTGTCCCCATCCATTTGTGTTGTTAATCCTGGTGGCCGTTATGACTATTTGAGCACTGTAGGGAGGGAAAGTGAAATAGAATTCATGCCTATATTTTTTTCTTTCTTTATTTATTTATTTTGATAAAATAATGGTCTTGCTACCAGTTCGGACTTGTAGTGGTCCTTGTCTCAGCGTCCCCAGCGCTGGGATTACAGGTGTGCGCCACCACGCCCTTTCGGAGGCCCGCAGGGTTTGCAGTACTGGCGATTGAACCCAGGTCCTTGTGCTTGCTAGGAAAGCGCTTATACCCCAAGAGGCTCATCTCCCCAGCCCATGCCCAGATTCTAAGACCTTTTAAAAGTTCTCCCTAAAAATGTTTAGGAAAGGGTTAAGGACATGTCCGTTAGAGGTCTTGAAAGGCTAGTAGAATACGTACTGTATCGAGAAACATGAACAAACAGGTTGTTTTCACCCTTATAGTTTGATGTTTGAAAAACAAATTCTTATTTCCTTAAGGAGTTTGAGAGAAAAGGGTATAGAAGTTGGTAGATAAGACCTGAGTAAGGCAATTTTTTTTTTTTTTTAAGTGTTTAGTATAGGGTCTCATTACACTGGTCAGACTCGTAGTGATCCTCCTGTTTTCTGCCTCCCAAGCACTTGAGATTACAGGTGCACACCACCACACCCAGTCTTAATCGCAGTCTCAGCATGCCCCGGGTGTGGTGCTGGCAAGGCAAGCTGGAGATCAAATCCCCAGGCCCTGCACCTGCCTAAGCATGCACTTTGATCTGTTGAGCTATCTGGCCAGTCCAAGGCTATTCTTAGTTAGGGCTTAGAACAAGATTTTGCCAAGTTTTCAGAAATGGTTGTAAAAGTAGGTAAACTCTATTTAGATGAGAGCTTATCAACAAGGCTTACCAAAACCTGGAAACCCGAATCATGCTTGTGATTGCTGAGATACCTAAGGAGAGACATAAAGGGTCCTGTATAAAAGGCTTTCCTGGTGGCCAAACTAAAAAGTCAGAAGACAAGTATCTTCTTTGACCAGTAATTAAAAGGCAATTTTTTGGAAAAGAAGGGTGTCCTTTAAAAGGCTTGATTTCTATACTAACTTTTTCTTTTTTTCATTTATGTATTTGGTACAGGGTCCTACTATGCAGCTCAGACTTGTAGTGATCCTCCTGTTTTCAGCATTCCCAGCGCTGGGATTAAAGGCCGCCACAATTGGACTCCATCGCGGCTCAACTCATCCCAGGGGCGGGGCCAGCATGGCATGAAGGACTACGGATCGAACCCTGGTCCCTGCACTTGCCTAAGGAGGTGATTAGTCTGCTGAGCCTAAACTCACCTTTAATAAATCAACTAATAGTAAGAACCTTGTTATTTAAATATTCTATGACTTTAATTTGAAATTTGGACAGGGATTAGGTTTATTAGTGTAAAGGTATAAACCCAAGAACACTTCAGGAGGACTAGGCACATATCTCAGTTGCATAAACACCTGCCTTGCAAGCACAAGATCCTGATACCTAGTACTGCAAAACGAACAAAAAGCATCTGGAGTGGAAATAATACAGCAGTGTACCTTTGAAATTGTTGGAGTACTTGCAAATTAACTTATGATTGATTCTTAGCAATTCACTAAGGCCTGTTCTCCATGAAACTAACTCCCTGTGAAATATTTTTCTAAAACTTTTGTTCAGTATATCTTAAAGTTCAATTCTGACTAAACTCTTCCCTTTCCTTTCCTCCTCTCAGAGTGGACTAGTCTAAATTCTGTACCAGGTGGAACTATTTACATTTTCTAACATTAAAAGATGGTGGGGAACAAAATTTAGACCTTTTTCAAAGACTTTAAGCAAGTCTTTTTGAGTAATTGTACACTAGTAGGAAAATAAGGTGAACATAAGGCCTAGGATAAGGCATTGGTACTAGGGTATATTTAATTCATTACAGATATCACAAACAAGGGAGAGAAGACACAGAATTAAGAATGCATTGGTAAAGACAGGGAGATAGCTCAGCGGCACAAGTGCCAGCCAGGTAAGTAGAAGGTCCCAAGTTCAATTTCTAGTACCAAAATGGAAAAAAAAAAAAAAAAAATTGACAGGAATAACCATTTTTTCTCCAGATTTCTCCCAAGTTCTGATGGAGTAAAAAATCCACCTTTTCATGTGGGGGCTGTTTACAAACAGCCTCAAGAACTCATGTAAAGACTATGGATATGACTAAGTCCTATTTACTCATTTGTCCTGCCCTGATATTAACAAGTAGTCCTTATAAATTAGGTCCAAGAATTTCACAGCTTTAGTTTCTTTGGCAGGAGAGAGGTGGTGCAGTAGGGCAGGGGAAGACTGGGGGGTAGTGGGAGTAAGGGGTGTGGCAGCTACAGCACATGGGGGCAAAGTGCCCTTACAGGTAAATCCAAAGTGGTACAAACTGTAAGAATTGGCATTTTGGCTACCCAATCAAAAATTTCCTGTGCTTACCTCTTTTTTCACAATACCTACTTTTGGCACCCTTTTTACCAAATAGGTGATTTAGAAATTGTCTTTGTAGAAGGGCCAGCAGTACAGCTCAGCAGACTAAGCAATTGCTTAGGTAAGTGCAGGGGCCAGAGTTTGATCCCTGGCACTGCATGCCACGCTGGCCCCACCCCTGGGCACGCTGAGTGGGGATGGAGCCCCGGTGTGGTGGCACACCCCTGTAATTCCAGCAGGAGGCAGAAATCAGGAGGATCACTATGAGTCTGAGTTAAGTGAGACCCTACACAAAAACAAACAAAAGCATAATTAAAAAGAGCAAATGTCTTTGTAGAAATCAACTAGTTTTCAAGTACTCATGTTTTAGAATTAAAAATCATGTGGTTGAAAGATTTCCTTTGTCACTCAGTAAAATTTGCAGATACTCTGTAAAACAGAAATGTTGCCACAAATGGGCAGATTTCCTTTAATTAAAAAAAGTGTATGTGCCAGATCTAATGATGGCCCAGGTTAGACGTTAACCAAGGACTGCTTTGACTACCTTCCTTTATAGAAACTTTCAGTCCTTACAGTACTGTGGTTCCAAACTGGGGCCTCAGGCCAGGAGATAGCGGAGAAGCTTAAGCACCTACCTGACAAGCAGTAGGTCCTAAGTCTGATTCCTGGTATGCACCCCCCCAAAAAAAAAAAAAAAACTGAGGAGCCCTCTAGCAAATGTGAAGATGTATGGTGAGACTGCATATGGGGCAGCACTTCACAGATGTTAACTGATCCAGAAATTTAAATGAACTGTACCCAGCAAACCAGTAGTTCCTTCCCAAGAGGACTCTTCTCGGAATGGTAACTTAAAACTGTAGAAAATTCTTGCCAGGGAGATGGCTCAGTAGAATAAGCGCCTACCTGGCAAGCACAAGGGCCTAAGTTCTAATCCCCAGTTCTGCAAAAAACAAAACAAAAAACAAAAACTGTAGAAAATTCTGTACCTGGAAGCTTAGGCCCCAGCTTGCCTGTTGTCTCTCAAACCCTCGCTTTCCATCATTGACCTCAGGCCCCACTGCTCTGCTGTCACTTCATCTTAGTGCTGTACCCACATGGTGGGCAAGGCAGTCACCCTTATTGCAGACCCTACCCTGGACTCTACTATAGTTTCCTCAAGTTTTGTGAATATGAATAATGAAATTAATTTGGTGATCATATAAATGACCACACACTCGTTGAAACTAAGAAAACACTTTGAAATGGAAGTGAGGCAGGGAAACAATTATCCAATTTTGTACTATAGATAAAAGAATATCCTGTGCAAAAACTTGAGTGTAGATTTTGTTTTACAAAACTGGTCAGTAGAACCTAAAAAAAATGACGAGAAACAGTAATGAAATGAATACATGTTTTTCCTATTCATCTCATGTAAATTGGAGGAATGGATAGTTTTGGGGTTTTTTTTGTTGTGGTGGTGGTGGTGGTTTTTGTGGGTTTTTTTGGCAGAACTGGGGATTGAACTCAGGCCCTTGTACTTGCCAGGCAAGAGCTTGTTCTACTGAGCCATCTCCCTGGCCCCCAAGAATGGATAGTGTTCTCATACACTATGTAAAAACAGAAAGTCCATCAGATGGCCAGGGGCACCCACTAGTCTCCACATGTTACATATCTTATAAAAACTTTTAAGGTTAAAATTTAAAAATATGCCACCATATTGTGGATGTAGATATGTCTCCTGAAAAGCAAGTAAAACTCAAGGCATTTGCTTCAATAGTTCTTAATCAGTGTCAAACATGAATTCCTTTGCATTTTCTTGTATCACTGAGTCATATTCCTTCAGTTTCTAATCATTGCCTCTTATTTACAAGGCACACACCCATGGCCTGACCATATTCAAACATGAAGACTCCTTAGAGTTCTTCCAAAACAGTGTCAGAACACATGGGAAAAGGACATGGAGTGGTCAAAATAACTTGAACTAAGAAGAAATTCAAGAAACACAATAAAGAAAAAAATATAATAAAAGGAGCTATCTGTAAGACAATACTCCTTTAGGAACTAGTAGGTCCAACCCATGGACTGTGGTTACTAAAATCACTTGCACATTTTCAATCTGTTATTGCAATTGTCTGACTAAATAGAATTTTAGTTCCAAAGACAGAAAAAAATGTTCAGGCTGAGGGCTACACCTTCAAACAACTTCTAAGTTTGGATTTTATCATATATGATATAGTGGTTACCCAAATCAAAAAAGCTAGGAGATTAAGAAAGCCCTTCGACATTTTAGCATGTAACAGATGCTCATATAAACACAAGGTATTTTCATTTAACCTGTAGGAAAACATCAGACCTTTCTATCCTTAGCTGAAAACAGAAAGGAATACTGCCCTTCTTTCTTATCCCAAGGTTACAAATGCATTTTATGTTCAAAAGCAATCTGTAACTCTTTATATATAAAACCATCATTTCTAATGCTCACATATCCATACTTATAAACTACCTTTTTCCTGACAATAAAACAAACATGCTATGGAAGTCTTTTTTTTTTCTTTTTTAATAATTTGGTACAGGGTCTTAGGGATCCACCTGTTTTCAGCCTTCCAACCACTGGGATTATAGATGGGCGCCACCATGCCCAGTGGTGGGCCAGCATGGCACGGCAGAAATCAAACCCTTCAAATAGTCTTGTTATTATAGCCAACTTACTATAATATCACCTTCAGTTACTAACTTTCAATTACTTTCAACTTTAAAAAATTAAACTTTTGATAAGATAGCATAAAATATATCCTAACTTGGCACATGCATAATCTCTTTACCCAACAACTAAAGGAAATGTTCCTATTTAATGTCAAAATACTTGACCTTCATTTATAGGTTTATCGACCTGTAAATAGAAATTATGGAAGGTAATAGGTAGCATACATATTCAGCAAATCACCACCCTTTACTGAAGATCATTCTTAGATATCAATTTCATTACATAAAAACTTCAACCCAGGCAGCTACTAATAGGATAATTTTCACAAAATTAACCACAAAATTCCTTGACCCAAGGAAAACCTTTTTATAATGCACCCCCAAGTGGGGGATCAAACAGCTGAAATGTTTATTTAGCACTACAGAAATAAATTCAGAGTTGCCCAGAAATAGCCATTTACAATAAAGGGTTTAGTTGACAGTCTAGTTGATAAAATATACTTACATATTTTTTTCTTAGGTAAAATCAGCAGCAACCAGTAATAATTCAGAATATGGGACAATTGCTAATATTTTTGTTCTGTGACAATAAAGCTGACAATGAATGACCCAGAGTCCAGTCAGCTCTATTTGACATATGTAAGGAACAATGCTAGGACAAGTTTTCAAAAGCAGTACTACTGACAAAGGCAATAAAAAGGGTCTTGACAAGAACATAAAGTGTTCTACAGAGAACTCTCTTTCGTGAATCTCTTTTCTCCATGTCTGCCATCTTTCTCTTCCCTGGTGTTTCTCCATCCAGCCATATCTACTCGCTGGTCCTTCAGTGAACACACCAGGTAGGTGCCTTCACATCCCAAGTATTCTGAATGCCTTTTCCCCACCAAAGTTCTCATTACACACATACACTTAGAAATTCTGAAAGGGGAGGGACAAATGGAAGGGAAAACAAATTTATCCCTATGTTCCCTCCAATGAATAAATGAAGCCACAAGTTTTCCTCTGCTGAAATTAACACATTTTTGTACGAGAAACACCTTGTGATGGAAGTGTTCAATAGATGAGAAATTATTAGAGAACTAAAAAGCAGAAATTTCTAGTTCCCTCTTACAGTGCCATTTCTACAAAGACTTCTTCACCAGTACTAAGTTCCAGCACATGAATTATGGTGGGATCTAACTTTAATCAATTCTAATTTTTATACTTAAAAACTCATTTTATTATGAACACAAAGTTTACTTCAGATCTTAATTTCATGAATTTCTAGAACCAGGAGCAAGATAAATTCTGTTTTAGACAAAACAGTTCACATCAGTTACATGAGCTTTTAAATCATTCATCGAGATACCTGCTCTTGACAGCAAAAATTCCCACTGTATGCTATTCATACTAATGTGGGAAGATGTTGTGTGCTTTATAGTTTTATCCATTCAAGTTAAATTTATAAAATGAAAAATAGAAGGTACATAATTTAAGACATTCTACTGAAATGACATTACCAGTAATTTACAATTAAAAAAAAAATCAGCCACAAAAAAGTCAAAGCTAAAAACAAGATTTTTACTATGGATCAGTGCTCTATTACCCTTCTGAAAGAAATTATACTTTAATGTGATGTAAAGGCAACATTGAAAGTTCTTTAAATTAACCACCTAATTTATCCCTAAAGTTACAAAGAATCAAAGTCTTTTACAGGTCAAGTGCAGTAAACTAAAATGTTCTCTCAGCACAAAGCAGCACTAGGAAAAGTAACAGTATGGATTGGAGTTGACAAGTTTCGCAGTGGCTGCTCCACCTATAACAATAAACATCAGATAGTATCCATCCCAGAGCACAGACACAACTACAGACTAGAGGCGAAGAATGCATCACACTCTTGGCTGATAAATGTCCTTTGTCTTTGAATCAACTTTCAATGAAGTGGATTTTTTTTAGAAGTGTAAATCAGGTCACATAAGTTGGCTGCTTAAATATCATGATGAGGTATGAAAGCTCTGAATATCCTTTACATTCAGCAGGATTTACCAGAGACGAATAATAGCTTGTCAGGGGCAACTCCAGATAGTTTTTACACTTTGGAATTATAATGAATTCTAGAAGAGTGTAAGTTCTAAGGAGGTTTAAAAGAGTATTCTCTGAAACAGAAGTGAGTAACTTTTCCTTCAGAATTCATTTTGAACAGAACATCACCAAAAAATCTTCTCTGACCGTATCCCAACATTGAATCATGATGGCCAACTAGCACCGAGAAGTCGTATTTGAACTCATTTGCAGTTCTCTTGGCAATTAAGCTTATTTTTTCATTCCAGTCCAAGTACAAATGTGGATCAGTGAACAGAGTACTGGAAGCGCCATTTGCAGGTACAGATTGCAGTCATCATTAAATGAGCCAGAAGGTGGACACTGGTTTTACCAGGGATGGGGCAGGGTACTAGCATATAAAATAAAATGATGGGGAAACAATGAGGTTATTAGAAAAAGACCATTGCTCATATTTGGGGTAAGCAGGTCATTTTGAGGTTTGTTTTTTAAAGATAAGGATGCTGCTACATCATATGGATCAAATATGTAGCACAACTGTATTAGAATGAAGCTGCACCTAAGTGGGAGAAAACCAGTAAGTAACCTCTAGAAATGCTATCTGCCAGTTAGGGGGTAGGGGGTGGAAAGCACCTAGGTAGACTCCAATTTACTGAGGACCTCAATCAGGACCACAAAGCCCGAAACATTTTTGTATTACAGAAACAGCCTCTTGTCACACTGGTTGAGTTTGGAAAACTAAAGGGCATATTGTTTTCTTTCTTTTAAAAACTAAATTATACGATATGTGTTCAGGCTAAAGACTAAATCTTTCTACCAGCACTGGAACTGAACCACTTCCAAACCCTATGACACGTAAAACCAGAGAGAAGCAAAAGCCATACCCATTAGTATGTGCTCCTCTCCTTTCTGCTTTAAGGGATTGCAAACCAGTACTACATTAAGAGTCAAAGTATTAATTCTTCAGCATTCCAGACAACTAGAAAGCACATTCACTGAAGGCTGAAGGTGAGGGAGTGGATGGTTTAACCTTAATATGTGAAGAATGGTGCCAATAGAGAAAAAAAACCATCCAATCTCAGTAAGAATTAATGTAAATTTGGCTAAAAAAAGCCACCAGGTAATCCAAGGATTCACTGTGGAAGAACTCATGAAAGTACTCTGAAGTATACAGACAGGTCTACATATCTCCCTTGTTGCAAGTAGTTACTTGAAATTCAAGATGAAGGTTTAGTTTTATCTTTTAATGTCAGTATTTTTTTCCCCACTTTAAAGGGAATGAGGAGGAGTCCTCTTTCTTCCCCCATAGAAAAGGGAGCCACATTAGTATGTGTACATTCCCATGACTCTTAACGTAAGTGCAGATCTCCAAAGCCTAGGGATTTTTCCGTAAGAGTGAGCTGTTCTGGTTACCCTTTCATTACAATGGTATTTCACCACAGAGAGCCAGAGGTTTTCCAGATGTGTATAAGAGAGCAGGTGCGCAAGGCAAGCAAATGAGCGCAAACAGTATTATGGAAAACATTTGAGAAGTTAGCTCCATGAGGACTGTGGGCTCCACAAGAGAACTCGACTGGGTAGCCTGGTCTGACACAGGAACATGAAAGCAGAGTATTGCTTCAAAGCTGGAAACCTTCCATAGGAGCCTCACACTGCTGGAAGATGTACTGCTGCTGGCTAAGGTCAACCTGGGGAGCAATGCTGCTATCTTCATCTTCGGTCCCAAAATAATGCTCAATAAGATCAAAGGCCTTCTGGTAGATCTCTTGGTTTTCATGACTCTGTAGGAACTCAATTTTATCCAGACCTAGAATGACAAATAAAGGAAAATCTTAAATGGAGATTCTTACAAACTCTATTTTTATCCTATGTATCCTTCCTTGATGTAAACAAAGCTTTTCTACTTAGAATAGTATGAAAATTATTACTAGGATTGTATCTGAAAACAGTACAGGGGCTCATGAACTTTTTCTCTGATTCTAGGAAAGGTGGTCATTCATATTCACACAGGAAAGATGACCTCAAATATGTTCATCGCCCAATGCCGAGTCCACAAAGACAACATTTTGCCAAACGCTCCTGTTTGTAGGCTGGCCACAAACAAAAGGGTTTGTGAACCAAGCTACTACTGTATTATAAATAGACATTTTACATACACATGAAAGACTGTCCATAGAAGTAGTAATGTGCACAGCAGTCACCACATCATCCACTATCTGGCGTGCTTCACTGGACTGTACCTATGACCCAATTATTCTTGATCATCTGATTCTTCAAAACATCTTACCATAAGCTTCTTCAATCAAAGCACAGTAAGGGTTAATGCCAGTGCCATTTCTTTTGGCTTCTTGTTCTCCAAGCCTCAGGATATTTTCCAAGCCATTTAAGGCAACCTGTACAATCTTAGAGTCCATGACAGTGAGAAGATCACAGAGCGGCTTGATACAACCCAGTTCTACTAGGTACCTAAAGTAATATAAAAACCAATTTAGTCAAATAAAATTTTTAATTATGTAAAGCTTTTATGAAGTTAGTAAAGAGTCACCCGTAATTCACTGTATAGAGGAAAATAGGTACCTAGTCAATTCTACAAAGTATACCTTATTACAAAAGAGCTATAGGGGCTGGGGAGATGGCTCAGTGGAATAAGCGCTTCCCTAGCAAGCACAAGGGCCTGAGTTCAATCCCTGGTTCCACCAAAAAAAAAAAAAAAAAAAAAAAGAGCTATAAAAAATTAAAACTAATTCTCTAATAACATATCCATTCTTTTTCCCTTATAATTTTGACTGCAAAAATTCTCATTATAAACAATCTCTCTACTTCGGCTATATTAATGCCATTTTTATTTCTAACAGGAAGCCACTTCTTAAATGATCTTGTAAACAGGGCTGGCCAGACAGCTCAGGAGACTAAAGCACCTGTTTAGGCAGAGCACAACTGCCAGAGTTCAATCCCCCACGTGCCGTGCCAGCCCCGCCCCCAGGGGGTGCAGAGATGGCCATGGAGACTAGGTGTGGTGGCACGAACATATAATCCCAGCACATGGGAGGCTGAAGCCAGGAGAATCGCCAGGAGACCAATCTACATAGTGAGATCCTGTAGACCCTGCACCAAATACATAAAAGAATAAAGATCTTCTAAAAGCTAGCACAAGCCCAAGAGCAAAATCTTTCAAACGTGATTAGAACTGTACTAAAATAAGTTATGAGAAACTTGTGGGAATAATACAAATGTAAGACTACAGCCAGTACTTTTCTTTTAATTCAAACAGAATTTAACATGTAATCAAGATTATAATCAAACCAAGACACAAGACATAATGTCATACTCAGCTGATATTCATGTCATTTTGTATTGTTTTGGTTTCTCAAATTGTATATGGAAAAGCAGAGATAATCCAGGTATTCTACGGATAAGAATGTTTTGGAGATTATTAAACTAGTGTTAATCCACTTCTCTTTCCACACTGCTTTTTATTTAGCACATTCACAATTGGGCTGTACGTACATTTCTGATTGTCCCATAGGGGAGCATGTACCAGCCAAGATCTTCTCGAGCTGTCCAATGGGACAGTGATGCATGTACCATCAGTGGTTCAAGTGGGTAGGAACATGTTTAAGAAATAGAATAAAATAAAAATGAACTTCTAGCCACATTTAAAAAAATGAGGGATAGAAGACACACAATTACTAACATAAAGGTGATCACTGATCCCATGGACACTAAAATAATATTACAAGCAACTCTGTTCATAAATTTCACAACTTTGATGATCAAACGAACTAACTTCTTCAAAGATATAATCTGTCAGTACTCACATGAGGAGAAATGGATAATCTGAACAGACTGTATGCATTAAAGAAGCAACATTACTAATTAATATTCTGAACAGAAGGCACTACTATGAGATGGTTTTACTAGTGAATTAGTCAGATATTTAAGGCTAATACCAGGATTCTAGAATCTCAACTACAAATCAAGGCAGAAGTGAACACTGAACTCATTTTATGAGTTCCCTGACACCAAAACTCCACATTAAAAGAAAGGAACCTTACAGATCACAATATCTCAAGCAAATACATGCAAAAATTTTCAACAAAAATATTACATCATATCCTATAATTGTGTAAAAATAATTTTACACATTAAATGGGATTTATTCTATGACAAACTGACCCATCATCAAAAAAAAAGGAACTATCCCATCAACATATCACTCCAACAAGAAACATCTGACAAAATCTAATACATATTCATGACTAAGAAAAAAAGAAGGGCTGAGTTTAATCCATGGTACCAATAAAGAAAAAGAAAAGCAGGGCATGATTACACACCTATAATCCCAGTGCCCTGGGAGGCCAAAAACATCACAAATTGTAGCTCAACCTAGGCAAACACAGCAAGTCTGTCTCCAAATGAAAATGTTTTGAAAGGGGTTGGGAAATACCCAGTATAAATGCCATGCATTCAAACACCATTTCCACAAACAAAAAACTCTCAGAGAACTAAGATTAGAAGGAGCTCTGTTGACCTGAATTAAAAAAAAAAAAAAAAAAAAAAAAACTTCAACAAAAGCATACATCCCATATATTTAATAAGGAGAACACTAGGAACAAGGGAGGGATACACTTTCTTATCTTCCGTACTACATTTGAAATCCCAGCTAATACAATAAAGGAAAAAATAAAACACAGAGAGAGACAGAGAGAGAGAGAGAGAGAGAGAGAGAGAGAGAGAGAGACAGACACTAGTGAATGATCTTAGGACCTTCACTGAGCTACATCCTCAGTCCTTTTTAAAAATTTTGAAATAGGAGCTAAGTCACTAAACTGCCCTGGCTAAGCTTGAGCTTGCAACCCTTCTGCCACCACCCCAAATTACCAGCATGCAAGGATTATCAGCACATACCACCAGGCCTAGCTAAAACTACTTTCAGATGATATCATTATCTATATAAAAAAAAATTTACAGCTTACCCCAAATCTCCTTGAATAATATGCAATTATAGCGAAGTTTTTTTTTTTTTTTTTTTTTTTTTTTTA
>PVKA01033601.1:6078-24331 GCA_004027165.1 Ctenomys sociabilis
ACTTATGAGTATATGTTCAAGTGGCATCCACTTCAGTATAAATGCTTCAAACTTATCATTCTTAATAGCTGAGTAATACTCCATTATATAGAAATACCACATCTTTTTCAACCATTCCTCATGTGATGGACATCTTGGTTGTTTCCAAGATTTTGCTATCACACATTGTGCTGCTATAAACATAGGTACACATATATGTGGTTGGACAGGATATTATGTTGGCTTTTAGTGCTATGGTCATCCATTAGGTAAATAATTATTGAATCTTTGATATAATTCAGCTATAAAAAAACCTGTAAATATAATATCATGTATGCACCTTGTACAATGCCAAAATGTTATGAAAACAGTTTGCAATGTATTAATTCATCGACTCTGTATGGTTAAGGTGTTTTGAAACTGTCTGATTCACATTTGTATTTTAATAAAATAAAAATAAATGGAAAAAATAAATAAATAAATAAATAAGCAAACAAACAAACAAACAAAAAAAGCCTCTAACCTAAAACTTAACATCAAGTAAAAAAAATATTCTTCAGAAGAGAAGACAAAGACATTGTTCAGAATATATTATTTCAATTTTTTTCCTAATTGCACTGAATGGATCACTTCGATATTAGGTATGGAGAGACCAGTGAATGGAACAAGCATATTAAGATTCCAGGAGGCTGTTGTAAAAAAGTATTCACTTAAATTTAAAGTCAGGTAAAATTGTGTTGCTAAATGGAGAGAATAATAATCACTGTTTTTAAATAGTTCTTATAAGATAAATTTCATACCTTGAAGTTCTGGTTTAACTTACTTCACTACTTTAAGTGGGAATAGGGATAACACACACAGGGTTCCGTTTTTCACCAGGCATTTTGTAAGTGTGAAAGTTTCCTTGAATCTATTGTTAAACATGAGCAGCTATGCATAGGAGGGAAGGTGTGCTGAGATAGGAGCAATGGGTTCTGTGACTAAGGTTAAATGCAGTTATATGTCCTACATTTAATGTTCAGCCTGCTTAAAATTTAAGGTGAAATATTTTTAACTTCTAAATTTTCTCTTTTATGTAGGTTGTGCATGTATATCTATAATTTGAATCCCAGTATTAAAGCTGTGGAGGTTTGCCAATTGGTATATTTTAACAAATGTCAAAATTAGTCCATAGCCTTTGTCATGAAGGTAGAAAATCTAACTCTTATTTGTTTCTTGTAGAATGTCTTTTAGTAATTTTTCATTTCCAACGGGACAATTGAGGACTTCTGTTGCTGTGATTTTGTTTATTCTTCCTATATCCAGGCTTCTGTCTGTTTCTGTCCCTATCTTTATGCCTCTCCCTTAGAAATTATCTTTCTCCCATTACTATGTATTTTTGTCTTTCTGAGGTTATTTGACATACTTTGGAGAAGAAAGGCGCTCTGTGGCCTGTTTATATATCTGCATTTCTTTTATATTTTTCTGGAGTCTTGTTATGAAGGTACAGTATCTAATTATCTTTATTCTTTTCTTGTACAAAGTCTTTTAGTGATTTTTTATTTCCAAAGGGACAACTAAGGACGTAGATTTTGCACCTTCATAACAAAGTCTCATTCTTTCTTCAAATAAGTACTGGAGTGTCTGCAGTTCACCCATGAAAGTGATTGCTTTATAGATTTCAAGACCCTAACCTATGCAGATGATCCACAAGAATGTCATCTCTTTTCTTTCAGCATGGAAGATCATGAGCTTTGTTTTGACAGATACACAAACAAAAGTAGCAGCATTTTGTGGGTTCCAGCTGAGCTGCCTGCCTTTAGAAAATAAAGTTCAGTTTAGATCTTGAGTAACAATGGCTCCTCAGATAGTGACCTTTATCACTCAACATGGGTGACTCTTCACGGTGACAAGGTATCACAGTCTTTGCACAGTGTTAGTTGGGACTCATGCTCAAATACAAATACAAAATTCATTCTAAGATGTACAGATATGTCAGGTTAGATATACGTCCCAGAGCCACTTTAAGGATGCTTTATATCATATATACCAAGTAACAAGGTAAAGCTAAGAATACAGATATCTGAGGGTAATGGTGACTATCTAGATAAACTGATCACAGGACTAAATCAATATACTGCAGAGACAGCATGGGCTCTCCCTTGATATTTGCTTGCAAGTACAAAACATTATCCCATAAACATGCATCAAGGATTTATGAAAACCGGATTTGCATACCAAGGTTTTGTAAGAATGACAGGCCAGTCCTCTCAAGTAGAACCAAAATAACTCGAAGAAAAGGTGTAATGTGAAAGGCTCAAGTTTTTTTTTTTTTTATAATTACAAAGGAATGAAACCTGCATGACTTAAATCCCTGAAAGATCCCAAACAGGTGACCACATCATTTCTTATCAGGTTTCCAAACAGGGAGAACAAGGATGAGAAAGTAGTAGTTTGTCTACAGATAAATGTGAAAAAAAAAAAGAAGCCAAGTTGGTGTGCACGATCTCTGCATTAGAACAAGAAATATGAATCCTACAAATGGAGAGTTCCAGGGGCTGCCAGTCGGGTAAACTGACGAAGATATTCCTGGGACAGGGCCTTTTTGGGGAATGGAGAAACCTGTTCTGGAATTGCAACTTGCCTGCAGTTTTTACAGTTACTCCATTTGAGAAGCTATTAGGGTGAGTCTTTGGGGAGTATGGATGGAAGATAGGCAAATAATCACCTAGATTTTACATGTTCTTACAGATATTTAACCATTTTTCTTGAAAAAGCACCCCTTGGATAGTTGTATAATTGGTACAATTCTGACAACACTGATTTTGACAGCTTTTTGGGGTGAATTTTCTCAATACTTCTGTGGAGAAATAAATTTTTTGAGATCCATGTTCTTCTAATCTTTTCTTCATGGAAACAGAAAAAAGCAGAATTCTTAGATCAGTATTCCTGACTTTGGAATAACTAGAGATCTAGCAAATTTGGAAACAAATTTGTATAGCTAATTCTGTTCATTATTAGATGGTTCACATTACTTATGCTTTATTGAGGTTGAGATACATAATTAAAAATTAAGAAAGCCATATTGCTAATGAAAAAAGCAGAAATAAATACTCATTATTTTCAAACACTGAATTTTTTCCATTCTTCAAATACATTCATCATTGAAAATAAACTGTAAAGCCGATTCAATATTCAGAACCACATATAATTGTATTTGTGCAAATATGACAAATTCTAAAGAGGAATAAAGATGAAACAGAAATATAGACATTAATTTCCTGCAGAAAAACAGTATCTGAAGTAAACTGATTTCATTAGAAATTACCTTTTATGTATTCTTCTTTAAAGATTCTTATCTTAACGGTCACTTTTATTTTATTTCCAGAATAGAAGTAGAAGTTCAGTATGAAAACAGAAATGAACAATCTTTTATACTCTGACATTTCTGACCTCATCAAACATTTCTATTAATATAAATAAAATGGTATGATCATCATTTATGCTTTGATTTCTTCATCTTTCACTTAAAATTGTATCCCACCCCAGGAGTGACTATTGGAAAACGATACATCCCACAGGTTACTGCCATTTATTGTTCAACATGGTCTGGGTTGCTTTTTGTACTAAAGGTTGTCAGCACAGTTTTAATGTATGTAAAGCCTGTAACTTCTTGACTCTTGTTCCTACACCTTTGTGCATATTTAGAATATTATTCAGCATGGTATGAATGCTCCTTTTTAATCTTCAGTTCAAAATTCTGGCAAATCTGGCATTTTCTTAAAGAGCCTGGGATATTATTTCTGGGATAAAGTAAACAAAGGGAGCAGAACCTGTTGCAGCACCATGCAGCATGGACAAAGCCTCTTTCCTCTTCTATCTTCACCATCAGATACATAAAACAGCAATTTGTGCCTCGCCATATGGGCTCGTAAATAAACCTGACTCTTCCTATTGGCTTGTACAGTTGCTTTTGGCAGCATGACTTGAAGACATTATTTCTAGTTAATTTTTCTAAAGTGGCAGATGAACTGTTACAGGCATGACTAAGTGAGCTAGCTGGGATGATAGCGCAGGATCCAGGACTCTCAGAAAAAGCAATATGCACAGAGATCTGGATGACAACTTAAAGCACAGGCTCTTGCTGAGTTTGTGGCAATGCTGAATTAGTAAAGAAGAATGTTTACAGGCAAAGCTAATTTTCATTCATGCCTAGTACACTTGTAACAGAAGGACAAATGACAGTATTTTATTTTATTAGATCTCAAGCTATGTATGTTTGCACCATCTTAGATCATATCTATAAATTAAAATTCTCAAATAAATATATTCTTAATATGAATAGTTTCTTTTTTAAAATACATATTTTTTTCTTTTAGTACCTAGTGCAGGGTTTATGGGGTCTATAGGGTCTCAGTACACAGATCAGACTTATAGTGATTCTCCTGTTTTCAGCCTCTCAAGTGCTCAGATTACAAATGGATGCCACCATGTCCAGTCTCAGGCACTGTCTCAGTGTGCCCATGGGAGCAGGGCTGGCCTGGCAGGCTGGGAATCACACCTCAGACCCCTGCATCTGCCTGAGCGGGCACTTTAATCCACTGAGCTCTCTTGTTGGCCCTTAGAATAATTTTTAAAGCTTATTTGTCTGTGAGCACACAGGAAGATTTAGCACATAGTTTCCTTGTCTCATTGAATTAGTTGTGAAATTATAAATCCTTATGGAAACATAGCAAATATTTATGGGCAAGAAATATAAATCTATTAAATGTACTCTGTACTCCAGTGATTAAAGTAATATAGAGACTTTCTAAACCTGATGAATAAGACTCAGAGCTGGTATTCAAAAGAGAAAAGAACTCAAATTCTCTGAGTACAAAAGGAGGGAAAAAAGAGGAAAATGTCTATTAACCTGTTTTTTTTTTTAACAGGTTGAGAGTTGTATTTCCCTATATCAAAACCTATGAGAGTCCCCCTGCCCCCAAGCCCACTGAGTGAGTGGGAATTTTTCCAACTCTCCCTGTACCCCGGTTTGGTGAGTGTGTAGTGAGTATGTGGGAGAGCCTTTGACTTCTCCCCGTGCGTGCCGTGGTATCTGGAGCCCCCGAGCCCAAGTCCTCCAAGAGAATGGGAATTTTTCTGACTCTCTAGGCACCCCGGTTCAGTGAGTGTGTAGGAGGGCCTCTGGCTTCTCCCTGTGCACACTGCGATATCCAGAGCCTCCACCCCCAAGCCCGCCGAGCAGGTGAGAATTTTTCCAACTCTGTGGGCAACTGATCCATGCAAGTAAGGTTCGATGAGCGTGTGGGAGAGCCTTTGGCTTCTCCCTGCGCAATCTGCACCATCTGGATCCCCAGGCCCCAAAACCTCCGAGGCCTGCCCAGCAAATACCTAGAGCCCTGTCACCAAGCTCGCCTCAGGAGTGAGAACTTTTGTGACTCTCGAGGCAACTGATTCAACCTCGCCCAAGCTGGTGAGTGTGAGGGACAGCTTCTGTGCTCTCTGGTGCTCCCTGGGCCAGAGACCCAACAGACAGGAACAAAAGGCTCACAGTTATACCAGAAGAGCTACAGCACAAAGGAACTGAACAAAACAGCTAGATCCAGGCCAGGCATAACTGGATAATGTCAAACTTAATAGACTGGCACCTGAATCTCATTACACACTAAAGTCATAACTGCACCAAAGCTCTACACCAAAGATCAGAGGTCAGTGCTATACAAAATGACAAAAACTAGGCGAAAAATGCAATCTGAGGCCTTGAGTCCCCCAATAAGTGCAAAAGACAATAGCTCTGCTGAAATGAATGAATTAACAGAGGGAATCAAAGAAACAACAGCAGAAAGGTATAGAGGAACACAGACCAGATTAACACCTGAAATAAAAAAGAAATATTTGAATACATAGCATCTGAAGTAATGAGTCAAATGCAGAAACATATGTGGGAAACCCAATGCCAACCCAGAACAAGTGCAGAGAACACTATTCCAGCTGAAACGTATGAATTAACAGTGCAGGAAGCAAAGAAACAACAGCAGAAAGGTAAAAAGGAACTCAGAGCTAAATAATTTCTAAAATAAAGAAGAATTCTTGGAAATCATAGCATCTGAAGTAGAGAATCAATTCCGGAAATATATAGAGGAAATCGAATTTTGAAAAAAAAAAAAAAAAAAACCTCTGAAGTAAAAGAATTAATAGCTACCAGTAAAGAAGACATTGATAAAAAAAAATAGAGGAGATCGTAAATATGACAGATTCCTGTAATGAGCAATACAGAAAAGAAATAGAATGCATGAAGAGGAGTCAAAGAGATATAGAAGAACTAAAAATATCAATAAAGAGTCTACAAAACCAACTGAGTGAAAGCCATGACAGTTTCATTGAAGATGCCAGTGCACCTAGTTAAAAGGTGAGAAAGGAGGCAAGAAAACAATGAGGAGGCAAGAAAAAATAATCCATCACATGCAAGATGACGCCAAGATGAACAATGTGAGATTAATTGGCATCAATGAAAATGAAGGAGTCAATATAAATGACATAAAAAGAATATGGGCAGAAATAATTGCAGAAAACTTCCCAAATATGAGGAAACAATCCAACATTCAGGAAACTGAAGCATACAGAACACCAAATAACTTCAATGCAACTAAAAACAGACTGAGACATATAATAGTCAAGATCCCATAATCCAACACAAGAATAATATACTGAAAGTTGCTAGAGAGAAGAGGCAGATCACATTCAAAGGAAAAAACATCAGAATTACAACCAGCTTCTCTACACAAACCATGTAGGTAAGGACAGCATGGAGCAGAGTTCTTCAAGTCCTCTATGAAAACAAATTCCAGCCCAGACAATTGTACCCTGCAAAACTCTCTTTCAAGTTTAATGGAGAGGTGAAATACTTCCAAGACGGAGACCAACTAAAGAATTTCATGATGACAAAGCCATCCTTACGCAGACTACTGAAAGATGTTCTAGAGAGAGACTACAAAGACTAGAACTCCACGAATGAGAAAGGAAGGAACCCACTATACAGGGCAATCAATTAAATAAAGGAAAAAAAGGAGTAAACAAGAGCAGGTAAATATCATGACAATCATAAGTCAACACATTTCAATTATAACCATCAATAAATGGTAAATGGACTCAATTCACCAATTAAGAGAAATAGACTGGCACAGTGGATTAGGAAACAAACTCTAACAATACTTTGTATACAAGAAACACACTTAATTCAAAAATACATTCATAGGCTCAAAGTCAAAGGAAGGAAAACAATACTACATGCCCTAGCACCTCAGAAAAAAAGCAGGACTAGCAATTCCATTCTCAGACAGTCTCAATTTCAAACCAAGGAAGATCAAATGACACAAAGAAGGTCACTATATATTGGTTAGGGGAAAAATTCAAGAGCAAGAGGTACCACTCATAAATATGTATGCATCAAGCACAGGAGCACCCAACTATGTAAGACAAACCTTAATGCACATGAAAAACCTAATATCCCAGACCACAATCTTAACAGGAGATCTTAACACCCCAATATCTCAAAAAGATAGGTAAACAAGACAAAAATTTAGCAAGGAAGTAACAGAAGTGAACCAGAGTTTGGAACAAATAGACCTGGTGGACATACACAGATTGTTCCACCCAACCACAGCTGAATACACATATTTTTCAGCTGCAGATGGGTCATTTTCTAAAATAGGCCACATGCATAAGTATGTGCAAGAAAACAGAAATTATCCCATGCATATTATATGACTACAGTTCAATGAAATTGGAAATCAATGACAAAAGAAATCAGAAAAACACTCTAAATTCATGGAAATTAAACAACACTGTACTCAGCAATCAATGGGTCAGAGACGAAATTAAAGAAGTTCAACAATATCTGCAATTCAGTGAAAATTCAACAACTTACTGGAATTTATGGGATGCAATGAAAGCAATTCTTAGAGGGAAAATCATAACTATGAACACACACATTAGGAAAATGGAAAGGGAACAAATAAACACCCTAATGTTGCACCTCTGACATCTAGATGAAGAAGTGCAAACCAAATGCAGGACACAAAGACAGGAAGAAATCATAAAGATTAGCACAGAAATGAAGAAAATAGTTCAAAGAATCCACAAATCAAAAACTTGGTTCATTGAAACACTAAATAAAGTTGATAAGCTGCTAGCCAATCTCATCAAAAAGAGGAAAAAAAATTCAAATACAAGCAATAAGGAAAGAAAGGGGTAAAATCACCACAGACCCAGTTGATATTCAGAAGATTATCAAGATCAACTTTGAGAATCTTTATGCTCATGGAACAGAAGACACAGAAGAAATGGAAAGATTCTTCAAAAGGTACAAATTACCAAAACTAAATGAAGAAGATATAACAATTTTTAATAAGCCAATGATAGCCAACAAAATATGAAACATTATAAAAATCCTGCTGACAAAGAAAAGTCCAGGTTCTGATGGATTCACAACTAAATTCTAAAATAAATTTATAGTACATATAATCCCTTAACTCCTCAAACTCTTCAATGAAATTGAAAAGGAAGCAGTGTTCCCAAAATCATTTCTGAAGCTAAGTATTATCCCGATTGCAAAACCAGAGAAAGACACAACCAAATAGAACTACAGGCCAATCTCCCTCATGAACGTAGATGCAAAAATCCTGAAAAAAATCCTAGCAAACAGAGTACAGCAAATCATCAAGATCATACACAATGACCAGGAAGGATTCATCCCAGGGATGCAAGGATGGATCAATATTCAAAAATCTATAAATGTAATACACTATATTAATAGACTAAAATTTAATAACAATATGGTCATCTCAGTTGATGCAGAAAAAGCTTTTGACAAAGTCCAGCACTCATTTCTGTTGAAAACCTTACAGAAAATTGAAATAGTTGGACTCTATGTCATTTTGATAAAAGCTATCTGTGACAACCCAACAGCTAATATAATTCTAAATTGGGAAACCTGAAATCTTTTACTCTTAGACTAGGTACAAGACAAGGATGTCCTCCATCAACCCTCCTATTCAATATAGTTTTGGAATCATTAACAATAGCCATTAGAAAAGAGGGAGAAATAAAAGGAATAAGAATAGGTAAAGAAGAAGTTAAATTATCACCATTTGCAGATGACATTATACTTTACTTGGAAGACTCAAAAAATTTCACCAAGAAGCTACAAGAATTGATACAGAAATTTAGTAGCATAGCAGGATATAAAGTCATTATCCAAAAGTCAATAGCATTCCTCTACACAGACAACAAACCCATTGAGAGGGAACTATAAAAACAATATCTTTTACAATAGCGCTGTGGAAAATGAAATACCTTGGAATCCACTTAAGCAAGGAAGTCAAAGATCTCTTCATGGAAAATTACAACACCCTAAGAAAAGAGATTATAGAAGATTTCAGAAAATGGAAAGAGATTCTGTGCTCCTGCATAGAAAGAACCAACACCGTGAAGATGGCCATACTCAGAAAATTGTTGTACACATTTAACCCAAGCCCTATCAAACACGCACCATCATACCTCCCAGACCTAAAGAAATCATTCCTAAAATTTATTTGGAACCACAAACGACCTAGAATAGGGAAGGCAATCTTGGCCAGCAAAGAGGCATCACGATTCCTGACTTGAAATTATACTACAAAGCCACTGTGATTAAATCAACAGTTATTGGCAAGAAAATATACCTGAGGAGCAATGGAATAGATTAGAAAATGCAGAGGCCTCTACAAACATACTCAGCCATCTGATCTTCAACAAAGGGGACAAAGAAGCTTACTCGAAGAAAGATAGCCTCTTTAACAAACCTGGAAAACCTGGCTTTCTACATGCTGAAAATTATAGCTTGACCCAGGTCTATCACAATGCACTATGCTAAATTCAAAATGGATTAAAGTTCTAAACATTAAAACAGAAATACTCGATTTTCTGGAAGACAATGTAGGAGGAACTCTTGAAGACATAGGCGTAGGCAAAGAGTTCAAGGAAAAACATGTATTCGTACGGGAAACACTTGAAAGAATTAAAAACTGGGATCAACTCTTCTTGAGGAGTTTCTGCACATCAAAAGAAATTTTCAAAAAAGTGAAAAGACAACCCACAAATTTTGAAAAATTCCTAAGTGATAAGCACTGAGATAAAGGTCTGCTGTCTAGAATATATAAAGAAATAAGATATATCAGGGCTCTCAAGTTTAGACACCCAATCAAGAACTGGGCATCTGAGATGAATACACACTTCTCAAAGGACAAAATTAAAAAAATGGATAATCATACGAAAAAAACCTCCAGATCACTTGCCATCTGCAAAATGCAAATAAAAAGAACACTGAGATACCATATCACTCCAGGAAAAATGGGTATCATGAGGAAATCAACCAACAACAAATGTTGGAGAGGATGTGGGTAAATGGGAATTCTTCTCCACTGCTGGTAGGAATGTATACTGGTGCAACCATTGTGGAGAACAGTGTGAAGACTCCTCAAAAAATGAGGACTGGAAATTCCATTCAAGCCGGATATCCTCCTACTGGGAATTTTCCTGGAGGAGCTGAAAACATCATATCATATTGATATATGTGTGCCTATGTTTATAGCAGCACAATTTGTGATAGCCAAATCTTGCCAACAACCAAGATGCCCATCACTTGAGGAATGGTTGAAAAGATGTGGTATTTCTCTATAATGGAATATTACTAAACTATAAAGAATGATAAATATTTATTTTGAAGTGGATGCCATTTGAACTCGTACGTGAAATAAACCAGATACACATATGCAACTATTGTATAGTCTCCCTAGTATAAGAAGTTAAAAGAAGAAATACAAATAAAAATGTATAACAACAACTGAAAAGAATTTAGTCATATAGTTAGGTCAAACTGAATGGCATATCTTGCAGGGTACTAGTCAGCTTTTCTTCTGAATGGTTAACAACCTAAGCTCACAGATAAAAAATTAGAGGCATAGAAGTGCCTCAAGGTCAGCCAAAATTTGGCCCTAGCCTTTCAAGTTCAGTAAAGACTCATGACATAGGAGAACCTGTACTGCAACATCATGAAACTCAGTTGTGCCCCAAATTTTCTGATCAAGGAGACTATGGAGTGACAGAGGAATGTGATCAATGATCTATAGTGTTCCTTGGGAGAGTTACATGGAGAGAAAACTTTTTCTCAGGCTCTCACAGAGAGCAAACTGGTTAAGCAATGGCCATGACTCATCCACATGGCTGACACTTACAAAGGATCTACAGAGTGAGGTACAGGATTACAAGATAAACCCTGAGGGGACTTGTGTGACCTCATCACATACAAAAGCTACATTTTTTCTTATATAGATCTTTCGTTATCTTGGTCTTAACCATCCAGCAGAAAAGTATAAAAATGTCGTATATAAAATAAAGCCATAATAATAAGTTGAGCTATAAATGTCTATAGCTAACAACTTCTTCAGACTAATCACAATTATTGTGGACTACTGGACTGTGTTTGACTGTGTCGCCGAGTTCAGGCCCCTAAAATGGTTGAATGACAATGGATGCCCATCTTTGACTTGTCTAAACAAAAAAGGGGATACAAAGGAAGAACCATGCTGTGTTTGTATAAAAAGTACAGTTAAGATAAATATGGAGTACTTCTGCATAATTCTATGAGAAGCAAGATTTGTGCTAATAGTGCTTGGATAGGATATTATGTCAGCTTCTAGTACGATGAACAACCACTGGGAAGATAACAAGGCAGCAAGTATTAATTATTGAATCTGTACTATAATTCAGCTTTGAAAATTAAGATAAGTATATAGCTACATTCTCTTAACTCCCTGATTAGAGACATTTGGTCTAATAAGGTTTGTATGTAGAATATCAAGAATGCACCTTGTATGAGAACAAACAGCTATGAAAACAATATGGAATATATTGATTATTGAATCTGTTCTGTTAATTTGATTTGAAACTGCCTCATTGCTATTTGTTCTTCAATAAAAAAATGAATTAATCAAAAAATAGAATTCAGGCAAAGTCTACATCAGTCCATGAGATGAACCACAGATTTGTGGCAGAAACAGGGCAGTAACAATTAGGAAGCTCATTGTGGTGATGCACATCTATAGGTTTCTGAAGCCTGAGGTAAGAGGATCTGAGTTTGAAGGTTAGCCTTGACAAATTAGTGAAACCATGCCTCAAAATTTAACCAAAATAAAAAATATGAAAGTTAAGCTATTAGTAATGTAGCTGGATGCAAGACCTTGTGCTCAGTGTCTATAAAGAAAAGGCAAGTTATTTTTATTTTTAATTTTTTTCAGGTAAAGCACTGCACTATCAATTTTTTTTTTTTTTTTTTTTGGTTTTTTTTGAGACAGCGTCTCACTGTGCAGTTCAGGCTGGTCTTAAGCTCACTTTGTAGCTCAGGCTGGTCTCGAACTTACAACAATCCTCCTGCCTCAGCTTCCCTAGTGCTGGGATTACAAGCATGCACCACCATGCCCGGCTCCGCACTATCAAGTTTTGCTTCACACAGGCTGTATGCATGATTCACTACTAGTGAGTACTACATCAGAAACTATGTACTCAATTTCTTTTATCTTAAAGCATCTGTAATTCAGCAAGGTGGTCTTTCATAAAGTGAAGATTTGCCCTGTACAGAAGGCATGAGGGGGTGGGTGTGACATGAGGTTGAGCAAGATGAGGGCGCTGTGGTGATGCATTCCCAAGTTTAAGCCTAATGCATTATCTTGCACTTCTTCATGTGAGTATGTGTTTAAAACGTAAGCTTCGTAAGAGCAAGGACCAAGTATTCTCAGCACACAGTGTGTAACTGATGTATTATGAATTTTATCCAACCTAGGCTCCACAGAAAACAAATCAAACCATTATTTTATGAACTGCACATAGAAGATGCTGTTAAAGGTTGAATTATGATCTGCCATGTACATGTGACTCACCAAAATCTCAGAAATCTTAAAAATTGCTATTAATTAAAAGGTGTGTCTTAGAATTTCATGTTGGTAGCAGGAATCCAAGAAATATGCACTATTAAGTGAATCACGTATCATAAACAAAACAAAACAAAACAACAACAAAAAAAACCTATACGAGAAATCCAGTTATTGCAACCTAAAAAATCTAATGTGGGGATTTGGCCTCAAGGGGCCATTCTTGCACTGCAGATTAACTTTGGTGAAGACAACACACCACTGATCTTTGGAGAAGTTCACTGAAGTGCTGTGTATAACTTGAGGTGCTATAACCAAAGGCTCGAAGTAAGAAGCTTTATTGTTTCGGATTACGCAGTTTTGGGAGTCAGAAATCACAGAACAACTACTCTTCAGTGTCCCCAGAAGAACTATGACAATGACAATGTGTAAAAACTTGTAACAGCCATTGCAGACATAGTTGCACACAGAGCCACTAAGAATTTTAAGGAGTAGAAGCAATGGAGGCCATGGTGTATGTTGTGACTCTGATTCTGAGTGGTATTTGAGGAGGTTGTATCTCAGTGCCCTGGAACTTAGGCCAGTAGATTGCTCAGCACTTAAAACTGGTTCTCTCCAGAGCAGAACTTGGAGTTATGTTTGCTTTCTTAACAATTGGACATATTCAAAGGAAACATTTAGAGACTGCATATCTAGGTAACTCAGAGCTAGTTATCTGGGGTTAGCACTGGCTGCAAGATTCACCTAAGAAACAGACAGAGAAAGCCTTGAGAGTGAATAGAATGTTGAGGTTAATAACAACAAAATCCATTAATCTGCCAGGCATGTGGGAATCTAGGAGAGAGCAAAGCCATATTCTGGGGAAAGAGTGAAAAAAAACATGATTTATCATTCATTTCCCCTAACTGAAAGAAAACACAAAGAGAGAGAGAGAGAGAAAGAGACAGAGACAGACAGAGACAGAGAAACAAAATGAAACAACAAGGAAATGGCAAAACAATGTTGGTGGATTCCAACATTAGAAGTCCTAAGATGTGCTAGAGAGATAGCTCAATAGCATAAATCTGCCCGAAAAAAGCAAGGTCCTGATTTCAATCCCCATTCTGAAAAAAAAAAAAAAAAAAAATTAGAAATCCTACAAAGAAGCTTTTCCAGTTCAAACACTATAGAATGTAGGACTGTTTTAAGATAGTTATTTCTCCTTTCTTTCCATTACTTTTCTCTTACCTTTATCTAATTTATTTGTTTTTTTTTGTCCTAAGGTAGATTTTGTTTTAATTTGCACTCTGCTTCTTATCTATTTTCTTCACCTTCAAATTTGAATTTTTATTTTATTATTAGTTTTACTTTATTAATTTTTAATGTTTGGTTTACTTTGTATTATGTTTGTCTTTCTGTTATTATTGAGGATATAGTTGTTGGTTTTAGTTGTTTTTTACAAAAATAGCCACTTAGGTAATAGTGATCCAGTGGGGAAGCAAGTCATAACAAGTATGCATGGACAGAACCAAATGTTTTCTAGGAAATGATGGATTTAGAGGTCTTGGTCATTAACCAGTGTGAGTGATATTTATCTAGAGTTTATTGTCTCAGCATTTGTCTTCTAAGGAAGCATATCAGCCAGGTTGTTTTGTCTTTACCTTGAAGCCTGGTCTCTAACAGATGTGTCTTATAATGTGGTTGTAAAGTGTTTTCATCTCTATCTTTTTTATTTATTTATTTTTTATTTTATTGAAGTATAAATATCAATGAGACAGTTTTAAGACACCTTAACAATACAGATTCGACAAATGAATACGTTGCAAACTGTTTTCATAATGTTTTGGTATCGTATAAGGTGCATACATGATAGTATACTTACAGACATTATTATAGCGTATGTCTCTCATCAGTGAATTAAGAGAGTGTAGCTCTTTACGTATCTTATTTTTTATAACTGAATTATATCAAAGATTCAATAATTAATACTTTCTACTTTGTTATTTTCCTAATGGTTGTTCATAGTACCAGAAGCAGACATAATATCCTGTCCATTCACCATTAGTGCAAATTTTGCCTCTCAAAGAATTATGTAGAAGCACAGCATATCTATCCCAACTGTACTGTCCATACACACACATCATGATTCTTCCTTTCTATAAGCCTTTCTTTGTCTACACCTGTCAAGATGGGCACTCTATTGTCATTCAACCAGTTTAGATGCCTGAACTCAATGACACAATCCAATGCAGTCCAGCATTCCACAACAATAGTGAGTTATCTGAAGAAATTGTCTACTGTAGCCATTTACAGCTCAACTGATTATTATGGCCCCGCGTTGTATACCTCATTTTTATACTTTTCTGCTGGATGGTTAAGACCTAGATAGAATAAGATCTGTATACCAAAACATGTAGTTTTTGTTTCTGATGAAGTCAGTGAAGTCCCCTCAGGGTTTTCTTGTAATCCTGTACCTTGTTCTGTAGATCCTTTGTCTGTGTCATCCATATGGATGAGTCACGGCCAATGCTTGACCAGATTGCTCTCTGTGAGAGCCTGAGAGAAAGTTTTCTCTCCATGTGACTCTCCCCAGGCACACTCTAGAACTTCGATCTCTTTCCTCTGTGGCTCCATAATCTCCTTGTTCAGAAAATTTGGGGCTTCATTTCTATCTTGATGTTACTAAAGGGCTAGCCTTATCCGAATGCTTGTAAAATTTTTATTTAACTTATCTGTCTATACTATTCTCTCCTCTGAGATGTATCCCAAACAGGCGTAATGGAGAAAGGGATGATTATTCTCCTGGCTATTTCAGGCTGAAGGAGATTTTAACTGTGGCTGGCACCCAGTGATACACTCTAGAGGATCTAGCTGAAGGCCATCAATAGACATCAGTAGTCTTATCTTGGCTGTGGGTAGAGCTTTAACTATGGAAGAGATGAGGCCAAACTTTGAGACAGTCATCCCAAATGCATTAAAGGAACTGTAAAAGTCTGCTATAGTCAGAAAACTTACTGCAGCTGAAACAGGAAACCCTTCTGGTTCAGGATTATCATAGCCACAATTTACAAAAAGTGCATTTATTGATTAATGCAATGTAGTGTCAATTAGATGTATATTCCTGTGGTCTTTTATCTGTTGTAGCTCTGTCTTTTTTTTTTTTTTTTTTCTTTTCATTACATCAGATCTATTGCCCTGTAAATTATGGTAGTGGTACCAGGAATAAAAAAATTAAGGAATTTTAAACTTTTCAAATAAAAGAGTATATCTTGGCCAAAAAATAAGCTGAACAAGAGTATTAACTAAGCATTTTTTCTGCTGGAAAGAACCAGAAATAGTCTGCCACAAGGGGATAAGGAGGTGGTACAGGAAATTTCAGAACATGTGATGGACTTAACCTGTGAACTATTACCTTGAACAGCCTTTGAGCTATTTGCAGAAGTATTAGGAACATAGGCATAACATTTACTTTTTCTCCTTTCTTCTGCAGCCAAACTCATCTGATTTTGGAGGATGTCTTGTCTCATTAATTTTACTTTTTATTTAGGAGAGGCAGACTAACAAATGTGTTACTCAAAATTATTGAATATTTTTGGGCAAGGCCTTAATGTATTGTATGACATTCTGTAATCTTAGTACTGTTGATGCTGTAGATGAGAGAATTTTACAAGTTTGTCAATGGTTTTGACTCTCCTTCCTTGTTACTACACAAATCTCAGTGTGTATCTCCTTATCATTTTAGAGTATAGCCAGGACCATAAATTATTCCACAGAATGAATGAATGATATTGAGTGCTTCCCACTTAATTTTAGTACAAGCAAACCAATCTTCTGCAAACCAGTCTTTGACCAGTAAAGTTGTAATTTGTATACATTGTGTCTATCCTAATAGAGTTAGCCCAATGAGAACAGGAGTGACTTTTTGTTCCCAACATACAAAGGCCTTTCTAATAAGATGTTCTTTAGATGGAGTTAACCACACATAATCATCTCATATCTGAAAATAGCCATCTTTATGCCAATAATTATTCGTTCACATGACAGGATTCTGACTCTTAATTAATAGGGCTTTATCACTGTCTAGAAGGAGGCTGTACTGTCATATTTAAAAATATTAGGGCTGGGCACTGAGGAGAATAAACACCTGCCTGGAAAGTGCAAGGTCTTGCATTAAATCTCCAGTATCACAAAAATAATAATAACAAAAACAAATAAATATATTAATTGTGTCTAGGGTAATTAAGGGTGGAGTTTATAGGCCACTCATTTAACTTTTGTGGCAGGCTAAACTATGTATCACTGAAATTTCTTTGTGTTTCATCAATGTAATTTTGCAGCTCACTTTAATTATCTCCTTGAAGAGGAAATATACAGTAAGGAAATCTTGATGTACAGGACAGAGTGAGTAGGTCACACCTCTAGCAAGATGTAGATTGTAATGATGCTGCATATTTTTGTGCCCACCTTAGAAAGCAATGTATTCTCCTGTAGGTGATTAGTAAAAGGACTAAGAGTAGCATCTTGGTTTGCTTTTGTGAACACTTGGCTTTTCAACAAGAATTATAAAATTTTTATGAGTTTAAAGGAATACTTGGGTGGCAATTCACATCGAGCAGCATTTTGGTTCTCAGGCTTGAGTCACATTTGGTATACATAGGCATCTAGGCCACTATAGGTCTGCTATTTTTGTCAGCTTATTGCTTTGAGAAGATCACAGTGTAGGGTCCTTTTTAATTTGGTCTTTGAGATAAATTTTCAGCCTCTTGGTCTAGTCATCTTTTGAATTTTAGACACTAACCTTTAATTATTGATCACCCAAAAGAGAAGATCAGTTATATAATCTCATATATATTGATTCTTATATATATTTCTGTGGGAGCAGTAAGCTTGATTATAATAAATAGATTTGGATATTAAACAATTCAAAATATAATGTTTAACCAGAAGATTAACTTTTTGAACCAATAATTTTTTTTCAGAAATTGAATCCCTGTAGAAAGTTAACATAATTATAAAGTTCTCAGATATGGCATGATATTATCTTTGAAATCCATTTAAATGTGCATCTCAGTACAGAACATCTTTTAAATTTATAGAAGTTATCATCTAATTTGTTGTATTTTCATAATATACCACTGAAGAAATATAAGGTAGAGTTCAGGATGTTTCACTGTTTAGTGTCTGAGCATTTCTAAATGTAGTGATTTTAATCAATTCCTTGAAGAGGAAATAGACAGCAAGGAATTCTTGATGTACTGGAAAAAGTGAGCAGGTCACACCTCTAGCAAGTTGTTTGCTGTAACTATGCTGCATATTCTTGTGTCCACAAGAATATGGGCACAAGAATTCTT